>CAEGAF010111296.1:0-18183 GCA_903067075.1 Micropoecilia bifurca
CCAGTAGTACTGTTAAGTCCTGGTAGCTTAGCTCATCTGTTCTGTCCGTTTAACCAGTTGCTACCGGTATTAGCTGCGTGCTAGTTTTCCTGCCGTGCTGCCTGAGTTGGTCTGTTGTGAGCATTTTCATTATTATTAAATCTTCATCTCCTTCTAACCTGGGTCTCAGCGTCAATCCTCACCACCACCAACCACACCGTTCATGACAGTCTCTGGAACTGCATCCAACATCCTCTGGTCAGACAGTCACGATCCTCCGTACTCACCTGCCCATCTACCCTCCTTCAATCACTCATCTCCATCAGCCTCCACCTTCACATATGTGCCTGGCTGTAATTAGCCCATTACTCATCCTGAATTCTCCTCGTGTTCCACCGTCTCGCCCTGGGATCCACAGCTCTCCTCCAACACTCGCCTCCCTGCCTCTGTAAGCAATCAGTTACAATTTACCCACCCACTCTGAGCATTAAAGACAGTTCTAATTTTGAAAAACTAACCTTGAGCCCTATTATGCAGCTGGATTCAGCACTTCTGCATTTTAATCAAAAGAAGCTTTTCAATGGAACTGCTTGTAGTCGTCACTCTTTCCTTTATTGTTCCAAAATGTTTTCTCTGAAATGTTTTCTATCCAAGAGCCAAAAAATAAGTTGTTGCACCTCGAGGTAGCATTACTTAAAGACTTAATATATACTGAAAAGACTTGCTGCAGTTTAAATTATTTATTATCATTGCTTTCCTTTGTATTGTACAACAGTTAATTAGTATTTATACATTTAATTTTGATTTATCTGAGCTAAAAAGATCTAAAACACAAAAGCTTTCTCCAAATGAGTTTATCCACCTTATAAGCTGAAACTGGGTCAGAGTTGAATACACCAGGTCTAATTTATTAAAATAAAAATATTTAAAAATGTGAACCTTTATCCAGTAATCACATCAAGAGGTGACAAAAAACTGTCAAATTAACACAATTTAAGTGTGAGTGAATAAACCTTCGCATGTCCCCAAACATCTCAACCTGGGAAACAGCTGCAAGCTGCCTGTCTACGTGTTTTGGAAGCTTTGGATGTGTTTGTGTTTTCTATACGAAGTCGTAACGCGTACGATTCAGGTGATGAATCGCAGTGTTAAATGTCATGCTTGTAGAGTTGTTGAACAACTGCAGCTGCTGCAGAAATCAGGTACATGATGTTTATTCAAACAGCAACATGTGCATGATTTCCTGAGCAGGTGGATCACTTCCTGTCTGACTGCAATCCATCAGAGCCTCGATGTGGAAGTGAAGGATTATCAGACCATGTTTATCAGGCTGCAGGCAGAAGCATAGTTTTATTGATCAAGCAAATTATTATTGGCTTTTTCTGTATATTGTTTTAAGCTTTTGTGCTGCGACTGCGATTAGACAAAGACAATGACTAACGTACACAAGTAGCTTAAACACAATGCTTTACCTACTGTATGATCAGTGTTTTATATAAACCCAAGGGGACATTTTTACTTATTGCGCCCGGGTTCTTTTGCATGCTTAGATCTTCTGTCATCTTTAGATAATTTTGCAAGACGTTTTTATGAAGAACGATTTAAAACAACATAAAAACAGATTATCAACTTTATATAACTTTGCTGATCAACTCACATCCGAAAGACTTTCACATTTTCACATTTTTGTACTTTTGTGTTGTCGCTACTGCTTCTAGAAGTATATAAAAAAACACCAAGTAATCCCAGGGAAAGCCCAACCTGTTCCCTAGCAACCATGCCGAAGCCCAGCCTGTTACCTAGCAACCATGCCGAAGCCCAGCCCGTCCCCAAAGCTGAGTTCCAGCATATTTTGTCAGCTGGTTTTACTGCTGTATGCACTGTACAATGGCTGCTGGAAAAGACAATTGTTTTGTTGTTGACTTACCATTCACAAACCACTTGCGGCATTGTTGTTGATTGTGCTTTTCAAAGACATACAGTTGTATATTTGCGCATCTGTTTGCAGCCATTTTCATGTGCGAGAGTAAACATTGAGTTCTGGAGGAATGGCCAGCAGCAACTTATTATTTAACTTTAGAGATTCACGTATGAATCTATGAATGATGTATACACAAATGTATAAATATAAGAAATCAGTAAAACAAAATGGAAAATAAAAATTATTAATCAATATAAAGGAAGAGCTTTAAGAAACCAAAAGCTAAAATAAATCCTGAGTAGTTTAAGCAGAAGCCAAGATAGACTAGAATAACCTGAACACTTGGGAAAAAACCCAACCTAGAAACAGACATCAGTCTAGTTATTACTGCTAATAATAACTATGTCCAGCTATGTTCTCATTTCACATGGCTAAACTTCCTGAGTGCCATAATGGAAAGCCCACTGATAGAGTGATCTCCAGCTTTGGCTGTTGGCAAAGAAGGGGGCATTTTTAATATCTACACTTAAGGAATGTATCCAGTAATTTGAGTGTGTGTGTCTTCAGGTTCTGGGCAAAACAGGTACAGTGGGGAAACCCAGAGTCTGTCCTGGGCTTGCTTCCAATTGGGTCGCACCAGGAAAAGCTCCAGAGGGAGAGACCTGGCTGGGAGGCATCCCTGTCAGACGCCCAGAGCAGCTCAGCAGCAGCAGGTAACAACTGTTAAATAAAGCAGCTGAAGTTCTCACCCTGCTGCAAACGGTGCTGGTCATTTCAGCCCTGCATCATTTCATACCTGGAGTTTTCTATGTAGCTTTTTCTAGTGCGAAGCTAAGCTGACTTTGCATTAATTAATGCCTGTGAGGGGGACGTTGTCTACCCGCTTTGACAACAGATGAGTTCATGTACATTTACATGTTCCACTTACAGTCAATGTGGTTGTGTGAATCCAAATAAATGTCTCCCAGCAGGATGTTTCTTAGAGTTACTTTGGTTTCATCAAAGGTCAAAATCTGTCACGGTTTGTAAGAGTGAACTGGCCCAAACATGAACAAGAACCGCAGTAGATTTTACAACTAAAACAAATTGGAGATGAGAAAACCACACAAAACGTAAGTACAAGAAAATAAATATAATTTGAACAGTTTTGTTAAGTGTTAATTTGTTTAATAAGCTTTTATCTGCCTGATATCCAACCAGTTCATGTCTGGTTCTTCATTGTCATTTGTTTGGCAGTATAGAGGCTACATTCAACATAAAGTAGTTCACAAGATTAGATATTTGATCATTAATAATAGTCTGGAGAAATGTTACTGTTTAGCATTTAGTACTTATCGAGCCTCTCTATAGAAATAATTTATTCACAAAGTGACCTATTTTAATCCTTCATAGCTTTTGATTATTATTTTCTGCTATCTTTGTTTGTTTTTTAAGCTGTTTGTCCACCATTATTCTATTCTATTCTATTCTATTCTATTCTATTCTATTCTATTCTTTTATAAGCAGTACCTTTCAATTTGCTTGTCTGCAATAAGTTTGATGGCTTTTCTACACATTTCAATCGTCACAAGAAATATTCCATGACAAACTCATTATACATCAGTTTTTATCCTGCTTCCTTTAAAATTAAGTTTTTACAAAAAACAGAAACATCATAGACACACAAAACTTTAAAATCTGCCATTTTTTCCCAGCAAAGTTTCCCAGATGTTGGGTTTTATACCAGCCATCAAGTTATTTGCTCAGCAGCTGTTCCCTCACCCTGTGTGTCGGTGTGAGGTCTATATGTCCACATTAATATTGATAAAGTTGAGCCACATCTCCTGCTCTTTTCCAGAAGTTGCTGGTTTTGTGCCTCTCAGCCGTACCCAGCTTGTTCTGATCTCTCTTTCCATGCGACACAAGAAACACGACGAATAAACAGAAACGCTGTTTCGGCTCAGAGGTTGATGCATTTCATCCATCTTTAACTCCGTGTGGCTCCAGCGGGAACGCTCCCGCCATCCGATCAAGGCTCCCCTTTATGAAACTCATTCAAAGTGTGTGTTTTATGACATTTGCTGATGTGATTTAGTGTCTGTGTTCGAGCCCAGAGGGGTTGAACGTGTCTGATTTATTGATTCTATTCCGACGAGAGCGACGACTAAAAGCTGCCGAAGTGGCAGGGAGGAATGGAAATGCTCATGCATTTATTTATGTCATGCATTTCATTCTTTTGGGTCGTGGTGAGAAATCCCTCCTCCAGCTGGTGTTTAATGTTTGGACTGTATATAGGTGCCTCAATCTACTGTTCTGATCAGACTTCAGGCAGCGATTCTGTGGCTCTTTCCCTGAAAAGCAACATATATCTCAGACAAATTACAACATCCACTAGATCCAAGTGGAGTGTTGACTGAAATGTGTTTAAAGCACATAGAAAAATAAAACCAAATGTGGTTTAAAGTCATGGATTTCTGTTTTTGATCCCAGAGGGGAAATAAATGTGTGTATCTGACGTACAAATTGGTATGTTTTCAGTATGTAAACAAAACAGTAATTCGGTTGACTGATATTCTCAGTTTTTCCCATTAAGTTTTTTTTTGTTTTTGAGATTTTGCACCTTGTTGCAAAGCATTTCTGAGAAATCACGACCAAAAACCAGACAATCAGGTTTGAAACACAACCTGGAGATGTTTTTGAACCCACCAGAAGACTGATGGTTGTTGTTTGCATCTGTGACGCGGCTATGGAGATGGAGGATCTCAAATTTTCCTCTGCTGCCACTGAAGAGAGTCTCTGAATTACCTGGACCCCCTGCTGCTTCCTGCTTCCCTGCATGTCAGTGGAAATGTGGGTGAGTGTTGTGTTTGGGAGGGAGGACGGAGTAAACATGCAGAGATTGCAGTTTAATCAGGCACACAGGAACATTAACACAAAGCACAACTGGAAACTTATTTCCCCAGATATTGGCAGCTCTCATATCCTTTAATTTGTTGTTTTTCATAAACAGAGAGCTGGGAGGGAGGAGGAGGAGGAGGATCTGATGAAGGACAGACTGATAAACGGACAGAGATGCAGCGGAGGGGATTTGCTTTCTAATCTAGGTGCTGCATTTGCAATACCTCATTCAGTTTTTTTTTTCTTGACTCTAATTATCCTGCTGAGAAATAAATTCAGTTTGTGAGCCGGAAATTTAATTGAAGTTTCCTCCAGGAAATCATTTTACAACAGTAGGGCGCACTCCAGTGTAGACAAGCCTCTTCTTTTTACCGAAGCCAGTTTCAGTTGTTACATTTCCAGCAAGCGCTGTAGAAATTAGATGTCTCACTTTTCCACAAGTCAGACCTTAAGTGTACAGAGGAGAAAATAATTAATGAGCACCTCAGCCTTTATTGTTGAAACTGTATCTCACCTCAACATGGATCCCAACAAACAAATGTGTGCAAAGACAGTAAAACAAGTTGAGGGTTTCCATGTTTAGGCTCTTACCTTCAGACTCCTACTAAAACTGTCTCCATTTAGCCATTATTTTATTGCGTGACGTTCACCATTATGCTCAGAGATAGACAGCATGTCCCAGTCCAGACTCCATGGTTGCTGTGGTTTATCTGAGGTGATGTGCAGCGCTGCCTCTCCTCCACACATGGTTAGTCAAATGACACTTATACTGTACAATTTTGGATTTTTCTGACCACATTGCATTCTCAAAAGTATTTAACTGTTTTGTCCAAAAAATTAAATTAGTTTGTTCTGCAGTGAAGAATGTGTTTCTTATGCTATCTTGACCAGGATCCATCTCAATAAACTGTTTTATTGATTATACTTGAGAAAACAATGTTATTTTCTCAGTTCTCATTTGTGTCTTTAGTTGCAAAGATTTTGGCAAAAGTAACAAAAAGAGGATATAATCATGACATTTAGGAAGCTGCTAACTAGTATCTCAGCAGCAATAAACGGTTTTATTGATTATACTTGAGAAAACAATGGATACAAAATTAAGGTTTTTTAAGATAGAAGATCAGAATTCTTGTATTTCCATTTTGTTACAGCTTATTGTGATAATTCACACACTCAGATGGAGAAGACAGATTGATTTATGAGGTAAGGTGTGCTGAGAAATAATCCATTCGTTTTAGATGCACCTAAACAAAGAAGAAGAAGCCTAAACAGGTATAAAATGACAATTTGTTGAGTTTTATCTTTATGATCCAGACTTCAGTTTTGTTATTCTGTTCCTGCCTGTCTGATTATCTTAGCGTTTGGTCGTGTCTGCTGTGCTTTCTTGTGTTTAGTTTGTTATTAAAGTGAATCCCAGGTGTTACATCTTTATCAGCTGCTTGTTTTCCCTCTGCTCCTGCAGTCATGCTCTGCATCAAAACACTTAGTTAATTGGACTCAACTGTTCTTCGTTCCAAGCGTCTCTCCTTTTAAATTGTATGTTTTTGCTCTTTGTTCACTTATCTTGGAGTTTCCCAAACCCCATGTGGTATAGAAGTATAGAGCAATAAAGCACAATTCATTATTAATCTGCATTATAAAACCTTAAGACATCTCTGTCCGCATTTGCTTTAAAGTTTGTCAAAAATGTTAACATTTAATCAGTGTCAATTTGATTAGACATTAATCAACTTGTCGATTAATGTTTCATTGATTATGTTTCAAAAACAACTATAAACAGATGGTTTTTAATCTAGATCTAAAGGCATTCGGTGTTTCAGCTGTTCTGCAGTTTTCTGGAGGTTTGTTCCAGATGTTTGGTGCACAGAAGCTGGATGCTGCTTCTCCATGTTTGGTTCTGGTTCTGGGGATGCAGAGCAGGAACAAGCTGATGCATATTTAGTGTATTGATTTACTTCATTATGGTATTTGTTTATGATTGTTTGGCATCCAGCCTATATTCAGACATTTAGAAACTCAGAAAAAAATTATTTCAATTTAATACATCAGTTACTTGAAGAAGTTACGACTCTTATTGTGGATAGTCAGTCAGAAATTTATAGCGACTTTAAATTGAACGAGAGGCACGCGGAGTCCCGCCGTCCCGCTCTCTGATTGGCTCCAGTCAATCTATTATGATAATGAGGAGGGCGTGGCTCCGGGTCCAGGAGACGCAGGGCTGCTGAGAAACGCCTCATTGTGTGGTTTGACCCGGAGTTGTCGCACCTCATCCCGGCTCCGTCTCGGCCCGAGCTCCTTCTCTTTGGTGGATTTATTTGCACGAACCTCTCGGTGCCGAATGGGAAAGGATCCTCTTACCGGCTCGGTTCCGGTGTGATTTTGGAAATAAGCGGAGCGGCTGTGGATTAATGTGAATGTTCCGGCTGGACGGACTAAACCTCAACAGAGTCTTTGGAGCTTGGCAGACAGAAAGGTGCGTTTCTACTTGTTTTTATGGAGCTTTTCCCTTATAAACAGTGAACAGCGTCTTTTCCCCACTCTGTCTGTGTGTGTGTGTGTGTGTGTGTGTGTGTGTGTGTGTGTGTGTGTGTGTGTGTGTGTGCGATAAACAGATTAAATAGTAGTTTTCTCGTGACCTTTGTTCGTGCTCGTGGTTTTCTCACGAAGCGCGTGCGCGTTTCACACCTCTGACTGACACCTGCCCGTCAGCCGGACGTGAGCCGGACGTCAGCTGGACGTCAGCCGCGCGGCTCTACCGACCCAACTACCTCCGACCCACGTGCGTCTGCAGGAGCCGCGCGCCTCCAGTCTCGGTTCAACTTCGGCGTCGGTCCGTCTGTCGGCTCGCCGAGGCTGGTGGCTCCGGGTTCGCGTGTTTGGGAGGCAAATCCCGTGAAAACGTCGCGTTAAGGCTCATCTAACGGCGTTTTGGGTGGTTGTCTTTGTCTTCCTCTAAGACGCCAGGTGGATTGTGAGTGACGGTGTGGTTTTGTCTGTGTGGGTTTGGACCGCTTCGGTCCCGGTCCTCCCGCTGAGTCTCCTCTCGGATCAGCAGAGGAGCCATTTGAGTCCAGAAACCCTCTTGTTCTGGTTCCAGGTACCTGGCGGCGCACAGCTGCGGGCGCCGTTTATGCTCATCAATGATTCATCCACAGGGGGGTTTAGTCTCCCGAAAGGACCAATCACTGAACCGATCGATATTTCTTGTAGCCCATATAGTCAAACAGTTTCGATTGGTTGGAGTTTCGAGAATATCATGATGAATATCATGTCTTTGACTTCTCTGAGATAAATACCCTGACGTCACGCTTAATATAGTTTTATTTCATATTTAATAGTATCAATTGTAAATCATCCAACTGTGTTTTGCTGTCTCTAAACGGTTTTCTTCACTGGAGATGTTCCTGGGGCTCCAGTGTTTCCACACCAGCTTCACTCTCACACATTGGCAGGTTTTTAGCCTGAGGGTGGAGAATTTTGATCATTTTGCTAATGAGGTGGATGAGGTGAATGACTTCTGCACCTCCTGGTTCATCAGTCAAAAACATGAAATCTGTTTAGCGAGGACCCAGGAGCTCCCATTAGGAGGCTTGTTTTGTTTTTTGTTAGCACATTGAGACCCAAAGAGCTTCCCACGAGTGAAACAAAGGAACAAAATCTCATCCTAAGTGGTTGATTTTTGCCATATTTTCTGATTTGCGTCTTTAGTTGCAAAGATTTTGGCAAAAGCAACAAAAAGAGGATATAATCTCGACATTTAGGAAGCTGCTAACCAGTATCTCAGCAGCAGATTGAGGAATTAAGGTTAATTTTTCCAGCCTTGGTGATTTTAAGTTCTAATCTGGCACACAGCATGCTTTATTATCTAAAAACAAGGATAGGATGGGTCCCTGACCCTGGTCCTCAGGGGCCCCTGCATGTCCTGCTTGGTTCAGGTGTTTCCTGCTGCTACACACCTGGTTTAAATGAGCTGCTGGGTAACAGATTTCTGCAACAATTTGAATTGGTTGCTCTGGAGTGGAAACGCATCTAAAAGATGCAGGGCAGTGATGAGTATCAGGGTTGGACAATGATGAGGTTTGAATACATTTATCAGGCAATAATCATCTTAAATTGTACATCTTTAGTCTCTTCTTGTTGTTTTTAATTGTTGTTTTGTCAGAGATAAATGTAAAAGTTAAGAGACAACACAACCACCACACTAAATATGCGACACTTTAATTTGTAAAAGTCTTAATAAGCTAGGAGTCGTTGCTGAGACGCTGCTTGGCAGTTTAAGGGTAAAATTTCAGAGTAAACATCCTAAATTGTCCTTAATTGGCTTCCTTCGGCCTCTCATTAGCCAAACTGCGTGCAGGTTGATGAGTATTAAGACTAATTTCTTATACCTTTGGTAAAAGAGCAGCTGCTCTGAAGGTCATCCTCCTCCTCATTTATGCTTTATTCTCGTTCAGAAATAAAATTTCAGCCCACCCGTCGCTTCAGGAAGGACACTGTTCCACCAATTAGCGTCCCTTATGAGCGGGACATTGAATCCGTAATGTGGTGTTGATGCTTTTTGGCACCAGGGTTGAGTCGGAGGACGACGTCAGCATGCAGAGTTACGGCTTCATGTCGGGCACAGACTGTAATCTGTCAGTGAATGCAAACAAGTTAATATATGTGGGAGGAGATGGGGTCTAATGGAGGTTAAATACACATTTACCGCTATTTTACAAGGAAAATGACTGCCGGCTGTATCTGATTTAAAAGCCGGACATAAATGTTTATGAGCTGATCATATCTGAGTGTGCAGAATAATGCGAGGTTGAAACAAGAGACACAGGAGTTGATGCTGCTGAGTTCTTGGTCGTTTTTACATGGATTCATTTGGGGTTGTAGTTTGAAGGGGTAAACTTAACAAATGTTTGAAAGCTTTATACTTAACTTTTGTATGACTAGTAAAAAATAGATGCAACTACTTTTACGCTTTAGCCTGCAAAATGTGAATTTTTAAACCAAAGTGGTGTGTTTTTAATCACATGGACTCTTAAAAAATAATTAAATTGTTGTATTTTATTTGTTATGCGATTCTCCTGGGAAATACTAATGCTGTGACAAAAGCAAAACTGGATTTATGGCCAATAACCGCTAATGCCTCCCAGGGACAAGCCTGTAAGCTACGATAACAAATGGATGGCACTACATCCTGCAGCCACAGCATCTGATGGGCTCATTTCAGGGACAACTTGGCTTCCTCCTTATTCTCTGAACTTATTCACCACACAGCAGTGATGGGATTGGAGCCGCTAGTCGTCTTAAAGATCAGCAACAATAAAACTAATCATGTTTGGTTTTTTTGGACGGTTCGTTGTGATGCTAGCTAATAAGCCTCTGCGCTACATGGCATGGATGTTAACATCTCTAGAGGAGGAAACGTGATTTCATTAGCATTTTAGTTTTTAGAAAGTAATGTGCATCCAATTACTGATGATGAACACTGATCTGTGCAATCTTCCAAAAATGTTGTTACTTCTGTCCTTCCTCATTTCATAACTTAACTTTTTTCAGTCTTCTGTTTTTGTAAAGCTTTGACTGATTTTTATTTTTTCTTAGGAACTGTACTATTAAAAGATTTAGAGGGGGGATGTTATGCAAAGTTGACTTTCTTGAGCTCTGTATCATTTTATAATGTGGTTCCCTGATTAACCATATGCCAAGATTATTTCTCTGATTTATTCATGTATGTTTGAGGAAACCTGGATCCCCCAGTGGCAGCCATTAAAGCCTTAACGCTTGTTCACACCATTTCCCTATATCTCCTCATTGGAGCTTCAGTCCCATTGGAGCTTCAGTCCCATTGGAGCTTCAGTCCCATTGGAGCTTCAGTCCCATTGGAGCTGGGTTTGGGACCCAGCATCAAGTCCTCAGAGCCTCTCCATGCCTCCTTCACCCGGCTCCATCAGACTAGCGACAGCAGCAATTAATAAACACCCGGTGAACTTAGAAAGGTTGTAAACAACCAATATCCAGGTATCAGATACGGGTATAATGCAAAGTGTCATTTCTTCTAAGTTGTTTTTGGTACATTTTCATAACTGGAGGCAATGCATTCACTTGATGTGCAATATGTGAATCAGCATGTTTTAAAACCTAGACCAGCGGTTCTTAACTTTTTTTGAGGTACTGAACCCACCAGTTGCATATGCGCTTTCACTGAACCCTTCTTATTCCACCCCTCTCCCCACACACACACACACACACACACACACACACACACACACACACACAATACTTTGCAGTATTCTGATTTAATAATGTAATTATATTAGCTGTGTTACCACCCCACACCACTAGAGGCAGCACCAACCCCGAAAAGATGCGACTAAGGAGCAGATTTACAATACAGAATTTGGTAAAAACTGTGAGCTTTGCTGAAGTAATTAAAGGCACAAGTTCAAATCCCTGCTGAGAGTGAAGCTCCTCCAATTAGAGCTCCTCCACAGCTCTGATTGGCTAAGCAATGTAACGTGATCTTCTGATTGGTTAAGCAATGTAATGTGATCCTCTGCATTGATGGCAAAGCTGGGCGTCATCACGACTTTACACAAGTGAGTCTTTACCTCAGAGGCTCCGCCGAACCCCTGAGACCGACTCACTGAACCTCTGGGGTTCAAAGAACCCAGGTTAAGATCAACTGATCTAGACAGATGGTTAAGTGGAATAAAACATCAACTTTGAAGGACTGTTTTGTTATTAGATGAATATTAAGTTTCTGCCTGTGTGCAGCACATCCTTTGTAACTACATGGTCTGATTTACATTATTAATGTTAGGTTGTTGCCTCCCATTCTTACCATCCTGATGTTTTATTGATCAGAACCAGAGCAGATCATTACAGTAACTACATCTTGTTCTTCTATGTTGGACTGAACACTTCAATAATGTGGACCTGTTGAAAATTGGACATTAATTGTTCCAATAATTTTTTTTACTATGTTATAGCATTGGAAGCGTTCTTATGTCCAGAACACATGAAAAACAATCAATGCGCTCCATAATTTATGACTATGGATTTTGAAATCTCATTTCCTCTTTTTACTGAATTTGGTCGCTCAGATGAAAAGGCAGTTAATTTCTTTATTTTCTCTTTTTAGCCTTGTATCTAATCTAACAAGGCAGTTTTGTTTTAGGTAAATATCAGATTGAAGTAGTTGGTGGTAAGACACAAAGTGCCTTCTACTAAAATTTCAGATTTGGTTGTTTTGCTGTGGGGTTTCTCTCCATTGTTCTTGATCATTATTGTTTTTCTAGGCTGTCCTCACTTTGAGGTCAAAGAACAGACGTTTCTTTGTTAAACACACAATATAAACCTGGATTGACACCAAAAACACTTTTTCCAGCCCCCTTCTGTTTCTCCCTCCCCCCTTTTTTTTTTTATCTCCCTTGCAGTCTAGCCTCTCTGCTTTATTGTTCAGCGTGAAGGTGCTACAATCTGAAACGTCTCTTTGTTGTGCTTGAACCCCATTCTAAACGATCACCTGCCTCATCACAATCTATCAGCAGGGCAGCCCGATCAGCCGGCTGCCTGGCTCAGCGCTGCCCGTTCATTGTGTGGGTTAACCTTGGGGTGCGTTTGGACACAATAACCTGTGAGTCCCAGGTGGGCGGGCGGCGAAGAGGAGGAGGAAGCGGAGAAAATAATGTTATTCCAGTGCAGGAAGATTAGCCGCGTCGCTTTGAAAGCCTCCAAACTGCCGCATGTCATCAGCTATTATGTTCTCTGCGCAAATCTGTGCCGCGGGACTCGCCTTTTGTTCTAATCCTGTGTTTGTGTGTGTGTGTTTGTGTGTGTTTTGATGTAGCAGAGGCTGACTACAGGATACATAATCAGGCACAAATAATAACCTATTGTCAAGGGTGCATCTCTTTCCGAATGTTAATTTCCTTGGCTTTTATCGTCTCCGAAGAAGAAACTTTGACACATGAGCAAAAGAATCAGAGTTGAAGAGAAATCTGGGGTTCATCCACTAACACATATGAGCGTTGTCTATCATACACGCTTTAGATTTTGTTTTGAATTCATCCCAACGCCGGCTTAGGTTGTGCACAGTTAAAACCAGGATAAAGAAGGTTGTCATCCTGATGCATATTCTAAGAAATGATGTAAAATGACTGTAGTAGCTGCTGCAACATGTTGCATTATTTAAAGATCAACATTACTGTTTAATTTTGCAGGTTTTGACAGAGCATCTTTGATTCTTTATTCACTGCTGTGTGTTTTCTTAAAGGCAAATGAACCTTTACTGTTATCAAAATGTTGATTTTGAACTTTTAAAAATGTTTTTATCCAAAAAAATCAGTATTGGAGCTCTCTATTGGTCAATTGGATGGGCTGTAAATGTCTATCCAAGAAAAATGTTTGGAAAGAAATTGCCTTAAATTTAATCGATATTGGCACATTTTCCTCATGTGCATCTTTAGACAACAGTACAATAGGTGGTTTGCTGTGACAATTCAAGGTTGCTTGCAGACTTTGTTCTCGGTTAAATTCTGTTGGAAGGGAAAATGCGAACTGTCTGCCAAAGCAGGAGGATTGTAGAAAGCTCTGTAAGGTGCATCCTGTTATTTCCTTGCACAGATGCATCAATCTAATTTTCCTCCTTCTCCTTTATCTTCATAAACGAGCTTTCATGTACCAAGAGTTTATCACCGTCAACAGATTGCTTCTGACAATATTTAGCTTTGGCATGAAAATGAATGCTTGAGTTGTGCGAAATAGCTCCAGTGTACTTTAAATATTTCAACGCATTTATTAAATGTCATTAGTTCTTATCAGAAGTAGCTAAAATGCACGGATGGATTTAAATCTAATCAGAAATGTTGCTTCATCTAAAGGCTCTGTTTGGTTTTGCTTTAAGGGCAATGTTGAGAAAATAGCATTCGAAAGTGATTTAGCTTTAAAAACATTACTATTTGTTTTATTTTCCCATATCGCCCATCCAGTCAGACAAGTTCCAGATATTTGCTCATCTTGTAATTTTCTTCAGTTGTTTATCAGAAGCTGCTTTCAAGAGGCAAATGTGCAAAATTATCATTAGTAGCCTTCATTGGCATAATGTGCTGTCGTGATGGCAGAGAGGCTTGAAGTGTTGCACTCAACTGCGCCGTCAAAGCCTGGACTGCTGAAGAGGCACCAGCCTCAAAAGCTGAGAAGTAAGTTATGTGCTGAGCCTTAGCTGAGTGCGTCTACTTTCTTTGGAAAAGATGTGCCTTGTACCAAGCAGGCTGAAACAGTCCACCAGTTTGCTAGAAATCTGGTTTTGAAATGACTTTGTGATTTTTTTTTTTTCTTTTTTTTTTTTTTTTTCTACAGAGTAGGAATCAGATTTTTTTTAATCTATAATTTGCATCTGCAGACAGGTTTTAAACCGTCGTTTTTGTAGTTTTACACCTTTACCAAGATGATAACAAGGTGTCCGTCTGGCTGCCGGACGCTGCGCCTGAATGTGACGTGTTCTGTGCATTGCTCCATAAAACTGCCCATCTCGGCTGGTGAGCAGATCCGGATGAGTAACAGGTGCATTAAAGACGGCCTCAAAGGTGGATTGTTGATCCATAAAGCCGCAGGAGGCAGACAGGCATCGTGGCCTCGGATGGTTCAGAGAATGAGGCGTGAAGGCCAAATCGCTGCTGTAATCGGCCTGAAAATACGACTCCAGTCCCGCGGCCCGGGCTTTACTGTCAGGCCTCTTCACCGTAATATAGGACTGTAATCGCTTGTGATGCTGCCGCTGACGGATAAAGTGCTCCTATTACAAAGGCCCCTGGTGCTGCTGTCTTTGTCTTTTAAATGGTAAACTGCTTTGGTCGCTCTGAATTTGTATGTGGATATTTTTCCCTTGGAGGAAAAAAAACTACAAACTCTTTGTGCATCTAAAACGGCACTGGAAAGGTAGGAAAGAGAGAAGAAAGGAGTTAAGTTCTGACATTTTGTGCATAGAACAGTGGCACTTAACCTTTTTTGTGGTACCAAACCCACCAGTTTCATATATGCATTCACTAAACCCTTCTGCAGTGATGAATAAAATGATTCCCCCCCCAAATTCAAAACATGTAATGACGTGTCCTGCTTTGTCATCACTTGCTGCTGAGGATCACGTTACATTGCTTACCCAATCAGAGGTTCACGTTAAATTGCTTAGCCAATCAGAGGATCACGTTACATTGCTTAGCCAATCAGAACTGCTGAGGAGCCCTGATTGAAGGAGCTTTACTCTCAGCATGGATTTGAACTTCTGTCTTTAATTACTTCAGCAAAGCTCACAGATTTGACCAAATTCTGTAGCTTTTGGTGTACTTCGGTACACCAAAAGCTACAGAAGACAGGAGCTACTACCATTTAGCCTGGAACTGCTTTAGCCATTCTCAGAACGTTCTTCCCACTTGCAACATTTCCAGCATTAAAGGTCGCTACTGATGGAGTAACTTAGTTGTCTGTTTTTGTTTCTTGTTTTACAGATTTATTTATTAATTCTTAGCCCTTACACAAGTAACACAAGAACAGGAGTTACATGTATAAAAAGACACAACATCTCCTCCTCATGCAGTTTAAAAGTCAATTTTATAAAATACTAACCTGTGTATCTCTGTGAAAGATTAAAAAAATAATTATTCTGATGAACAGAAGTTATTTTTTTTCATCAGACATTAAATCTTCCTTAACTATTTATGCTTTAGATCATGTGTGTCAAACTCGAGGCCTCGGGGCCAAATCTGGCCTGCTAGTGTGTATGTATTTTCCAATTCTTTAACTTTATAAACCAGCTTTTTTTAAAAAAAATGAGAAATGTGTACTTCACTGGGTGGTATTGACAAACGGATTAGTCTTTTCAGAGATCTGTGCAGCCTAAATGGTTTGTCAGGTTTCTCTTTAATAGCTGCGTTTCTACCTGAGAAAAACGGATAAAATAGTGAATGAATGTAATTTTCTTTTTAAACAAATTAGATTTCCTTTTTAAAATTGCCCTGTCACCTGGGTGTTATCTAGAACAAATGTTTCTGTTATCTAAATAAGATTTAATATTTTCATCAATTGTTGCTCATCATAAGCAGCTAGAGCATGTCCAAAATTGGGAGAAAATGTGTGAAATTATCAAGAAAGGAACAAATCCCTTCTTAGCAGAAGCTTTCAGTAGCCTTGTGGACCATCTCCGTTTCGTAAGGTTGGAAGTGTGTAAGCTGTTATTCCATCATGGTTGATTTAACTAAGGCATAGGTGTTGAACTCATTTCTGATTTGGCCCAATCCAGGTCATGAAGGCTTAAGGGCCAAATGCATTGATGATAAAACCTGATCACAAACTGGAAAAGCATCAACAAATTCTGAAAATCACTGAACATCTTTTCAGTCCCTCCAGGACTTTGTGATACTGTTTGATGTTACTCGATGCATTGATCTTGGACTAAAATCTGACGCCAATTAAAGCTGAGGCAGCTGTTTAGTACAAGAGGTTTTGACAAACTCCCACTTATGCATTTGTGCAAAAAAGTGCAGGGATTTGTTTTGTGTGTGAATTTTGATGATAATTCTGAAGACACTGGAGAGACTGATTGATATAATTTGACAGTAAAGTCATAAAAACTGCAATAATTTGATTAAAAAAATGTTTAAGCACACTTGGTGTTTAGTCTAGATTCTAGAGGGCCACATAAAAAGCTACTGCGGGCCAGATTTGGCCCACGGACCTCGAGTTTAACCTGAATCTTAGAATCCAATGCATTTCCTGCATGCATTAATTGTCCTTGTAATGAAAATTTAATTAGCACTTCTTACCATTTAAGATTCAATATGTTAATTGCGTGCAGAATACATTACAACCTCTGCTTGTGAATGTAGTGCTGCAGTGATTAAATATACTAAATACATTGGCAGCTAATATTTGTAGACAGTCTATTGTGTGAGCACAACAGTTGGTGAATGTGACAGTCTGTGTGAGACCTGGAATACAGGAGATCCGATCACAACAACGTTCCCGTTTTCCAGGTTGACGGCACAGTTTTGGGAAAAGGGCCCTGATAAGCCGCTGATCCAGCAGAACTCTGACCAAATGCATCCCAGATTTCAGAAACATTCAAGAGCTTCCTGGAATGATTAAGTTAGTGAAGTGGGATTTGTGAACGTAAAGCCTGCTTCAGAGGCTGCGTTAAACCAGGCAGAGTGCATCATGGGTCGCTTTGCCTAGATTGAAGAGTATTGAAGAGGTTTTGAAGCCTCATCAATGATCTACAGGTGATGCTCCAAACACTTTCTCATTATATGGCTTATTGGTGATGCTTTAAAGAAATTACTTAACTGTTTGGGTCCCAAAATGCCTTAGCATAGAAAAATGGAAAGGCCATTTTAAACTTCTTTGTCTGATTCATCTAATTTTATGAATTTATTGTTTTTGTGTGATGACTATGAAAATGGCAGCAGATTTTATTCTCTGATTAAATGGAAACTGGTTTTACAGTCTTTCTTTTCTTTGAAAACACTGAATATATGTAGTACATTAGATCTGATGTAAGTGAAGCCTTTCAGTGAAGCGTTGGGTCTTGAGGGTCTAGATGAGGAAGAGTAGCAGATGGAACATGGTAGGCTGTAGCTGTATGTTGCATAACTCTTTGTTAATTAGCAGTTTCTTCATTTGATCTTTTAAATATGTTGATGTTTAAATAGGCTCTGCTCCAGCCTCCAATGAACAGTTATTCTATATGTTTAAGCCTGGAATAACATGGGAGTTATGAAGTTCCAGCTCTGAGGTTTGTGGATTTTTTTTCTGATTTCAGAAACGTGGTTTTATTCCCGTTTTAGTGACTTTAGGACCTCCTCAGTCCTCATGTGACTCTGTGTCTCCCTCACACAGTTTGTTAATCAGCTAACGGCTCATTAGTGCGTGTTGACTCTGGAGACTTGTGACCTTCTCTCCAATTAAAGTTTCCACGTTAATCTTACCATGCCTCTTTCTTTGTTTCCAATCCCATCCTCCTTTTGTGTCCTCCTTAGTTGTTTATCTCTAAATTGATTTCTTGCAGTCTAAAAGTAAGAAGGCTTTAGTCACTACTTTTGCTTTCTCTTTGCAGAAAAACCTTGGGTGTCTTGAGATTTAACCCTTTTTCTGAGCTTTGCTCCTCTATAATCAGACTCATTGCTGCCAGAGCAGTTATTTGGTCTACCTTAGTCAGTCGGATGTGTTTTTCTCCCTTTGGCTATAGCTTACTTAAAGAAAAAACATGGTTGATCATAGGGCTGTATAATAATATTCATATCACAATAAATATCGATATTTACTTAGAAAAAAAAAATCGATATTCATCTGCAAGTATCGTAACATCCAACTGTCACCTTGTTCCCTCACTGCTTGCTTCACCAGGTCATCAGGCTTAG
>CAEGAF010111298.1:0-101367 GCA_903067075.1 Micropoecilia bifurca
TCAGCTGGAGATAGGCACCAGCAACCCTCCCGACCCCTCCAAGGGACAAGGGTGCAAAGAAAATGGATGGATGGATGATTTTTAATTAATATTTTATTGACAATTATTTATATAAACACTTATACTTAAATGTCATAATATGTTATCTTAGTAGTCCTTTAATTGTTATAAGCTATTACTATGTGTTGAGTTCTGCTCTGGGACAAGGGATTTTACAAACACCAATGTTTAAAATAAATAAATGTTCAGCAAACACCTGGAAAATATACATTGTTGTGCTCACATGATCCAGGTTAATTTATTCAGATATTTGAAAAAAATTACATTTTGTGTATATTTTATTCAAATTTTGTGCTTTATCTATAGGACCTGTTTTGTTCCTATTCTCAAGAATCACTGGAATGTGTTGTGTTGGGAGTTTTTGACATTTACACTTAAAGTTTGGGCTAAAGTTGTGGAGAAATTACAAATTGGGTTAAATGATGAAATCTTAGTTGAACATCTGACTGTGTGTGTGACAGCAAGCACACACTTTCACAAACACAAATATCGCTGTTGGAATAAAACATTAACATTTGTAAAATGCTTCTAATTTAGTAACGGCAGTCTAAGACAGGCACCAGTTGTTAATTGCACCTTAGACGCAGTTGTCCAGGAAATGGTTTATATATCATCTTATTCCAATAGCTTTCAAATGTTTGTCACAAAGAAAAAGTGTTTCCTTTTGTTTTTGTGAGTAATTTTCGTCTGTTTTCCCCAGATCTGCAACTGGTTCATCAACGCCCGCCGCCGCCTTCTGCCCGATCTGCTTCGCAAGGACGGCAAAGACCCCACCAAGTTCACCATCTCCCGTAAGATCGTCGGTAAAACCGAGGCCCATCAGCCAAACCGAGGCGACGCCTGCTCTCCCGAAATCGGCGCCTCGGCTTGCTCCTCTCAGCCGCGTCAAACGGTGATCCGCTCCATGCCCGCTTTGGACCTTAGCCTGTTGGGGATCACGGCGACGGCCATCCTCACCGGAGTGGGCTACCCTGGAAAAGAAGTGTGTGTGCAGGCGCTCATGACGCTGGACACACGAAGCCTGTTGATGGAAGTGGATGAACGAGGCGGGCGCCCGGCCGGCCCGACGCCAGGCATCGCTGTGGCGGCGAGCTACTCCAGCGGCCTTCTCAACACGCCTCCCCCGACTCCCCCCGAGCTCTACATGGGTCACGACTTCAGTGACCTGAGGCTGCTGGTTGATGTCGCTCTACAGAGAGCCGCGGAGCAGGACCTGCTCAAGGAGAGCCAAAGCAAACCAGCAGAGCCTTTACATGCCAAACCGGTGGATGCGAACGCGAAGGGCCCGACTCCGCCGCCAGAGGAACAGGTAATGCATCCTTCCAGAGTGCAGAGCCTGATGGAGAAGGCCATGTCTGTTCCAGAGCCGGTCAAATCTCCAACGGTTGCTGCTCCGCTTTTGCTCCCAGCCTCTGGGTTATCCCCCCTACCAGTAAACACAGTGATGTGGAGCCCCTTTGATAAAGACACTGTCAGAGCATCCAGCCCTAACCAACCTCGTCTCTTCCCAGCACACTTATCAGCTGTAGTGCCAGTATCTGCCATCATCCTGGGGCAACCAGAGCTACAGAAACCTGCCGCCCTCCCGGCCGTTAACCCAAAGTTACCTTCAGCTTCTTCGTTGGTCTCACTTCCAGCCTCTTGTCCTACAGGTGCGTCAAATCCAGCAGTGAGCCCTGTCTGCATTCAAGCCCCTTTGGCCCAGTCAGCCGCAAACCCCACTTCGGATCCGACCCCAGCAGCAACTGTTGCATCTCCGTTGACGCCTAGAGGAGACCTGCCCCACTTCGGGTTCCACCAGCCCCCCTCGATCCCTGCGACTCCCCCCGCCGCGCTGCCCGCTTCATCCTCGGTCTCACCCGTACCTCCAGCAGCAGCGGTGCCGTCTCTCCTGAGCCTCGCCTCCCACCTCACTCCTCACACCTCAGGGAGCAGCGGCTCAGCCATGGTGCCGAAGGTCTGGACCGTGGTTCACGCCAACGCCATGCAGGCCAGCTCACTCCAAGTAATAAAGACCCCCATTGGCACTGTGTGGGGGCCGCAGCACAGCCTGCACACGCTGAGTGAAGCTGTCAACTAGAAGCTGCTGCTGTTTTGTTTGGTTTTTTTGTTTCTTTTTTTTTTATGTAAGACATCTGAGAAGAAAGCGAGGACAGGTGTGTTTTATACGGCTGGACTTTAACAGTTGTAGGAGAATGTATCTTGGTCGGCCTCTTGACGTGAAGCTGGAGCTTGGCGTGAGTTGGAACTTTTATCGTTTACCACACGGAGGAAGGCAGAGCGCGTCGATCCTGTGTTCTTGATGCCATTCTGCAATGGATTCTGATGTCATCCTGGGATTTGGGGTGTTGCAAAGAATGAACAAATAGGAAAATATTCCTGAATTGTACAAACATTTACCAGCCTTTCCAGTAGCAGTGCTGGACTTTAGTGAATGTATAAAAAAAATTGAAACAAAAAAAAGGTGACCTCCCTGGATATGAACTCTGCTGCCCTTTATTCAATCTTCTGGATAAAAAGCACAACGTTTTTTTAGAACTCTTTTAGTTGTGTGCATTTAAAATTATCAAGTTGTTTATTTTTCTCTTTTTTTTTTTTTATAAAAGGAGCCTGTTAATTTTTTTTTCCTGACATGGTTCTCTGCTTTTTTTTTCGGGGGTTTTTTTTCCCCTGCATTTGGAAACCTGAGCCAAAGAAAAATCAAAAACGCAGCAGTACGTCTAACTGATTGACTCCCTTGATTCTCCTTGCGGCCAAGCGGTTTCATGAATCGTCATCTCAGCTGCTCTGTGCTTACATACCTTCTAGCACGATGCATCATTAACTCTTTTACCGTTGGGAAGTTTCTTGTACCTTCAGTTTCCATTTAAAGCAAGTGTGTAGGTTGCTTTCTGCTGGAATCCCTCTCGATTCTTCATTTGGAGACCCGACACGTCACCCAGAGTTCCCTGACGTTTGTGAGGCCTTAAAAGTTTCTGTTTCTCAGATCCGAATGTTGTAACGGAAATCAATTATTTCGTACAGGTTTTTGACAGAGCAAATGTAGCGCATTTTCATTTGTACGTCTAAAAAAGTAGTTTTTTTTCCACATCTGATAGTTTAAAAGTGGTTTCTATAGAGTTTCTGCTAATCCGTCAAGATGTAGTTTCTGTGAAACTGTTCCTCCCCTGAACATTTAATATTGGTATCTGTGAGCGTCTGTATGTGGGAGTTTGGCAGAAGGCTGGACTCCTTTCTGGTCAATACTGTAGCACAATTATTGATTAATGTTTACCAGGTCACAAAGCTGTGTTTAGTTCATTTCTGTTGTATTAGTATGAGTGGTTGTGGACAGAAAAAAACATGTTTGGGTTTTACTTTTGCTGAGCAATGAACACTGCCACCATTCCAAAACAACAAAAAAAAACCTCCAAACTTTTCTCCTGTGTTTTCTTCACCGTGTTCCACTCTGTGCCACAAAGTTAAGGTTAATGTTTGCTTTTGTTGCAGAGGCAGAGTAGGCCGGTGTTCATTTATACCTCAGTTACACACAACCGATGTCAGGGCATAAGTTATAATTACATTTTTCAAACTACATAAATACACTGTGATGATGCCTTCGAGGTCAGAATACTGGGAAAAGCTGGCTAAGATTTTAAGTAGCGAGGTTTTAGACGTAAGCTGACATTTCTGAGAAAAAAAGAAACAATGCGCTGATGTAAATATGTGAAAGGTCAAGTATTTTATTTTTTTTGTTCATATTTACTAGCATGAGATTTATTCTCAAGATGTAGTTCCTGTCCAACCAAATGTATTTTGTACATTTTCTTTTTCCACTTCATGTTACAAATTATGACTCCAGGCAGTTTGATTGGCTGCTGTGCCTTAAGCCTTCGAATGAGGGAGGATGTCCCGGTTTTTTTTTTTTAAATATGTATTAAAAACTCAATAGTCTGTGCAATATACGCCTTAAACTTTAAATGTCTGTTTTTTGTATGAACATTTCAAAGAAATAAAGGTTGTTGTTTTCATTTGCATTTCACTTTTTTTTTTATCCTTACTGAAAAAATTGTGCTTTATGCAGGTCACTGGCTTTATGGTAAAAATTGTATACCATTAATGATCAAATCCGGTAACATAAATGGATCTGGTTTACCTTTCATGACACAAACTGATTTTTTTTTATACCCTCAAATTGCTGGTGATTAAGACATTTAAAAATGATGCAGTCACACCCTCTAAGTGCAACACAATTATTCTGAGGCCTTCAACTCTTATTGAGTTCTTCTAAAATGTGCTGTATCTAATTCTGTACTTATTCTATTCCCTCTTTGGTAGTACAGATATATTGTCAAGACCCTGACTGCACTTTGTTAGTTTAGAGTCTGAATTTGAGCTAAATCATCTTTTAAATGGCAGAATATCACTTAAGATACCGGAAAGCATTTTTCAATTTAAATTGAACTTACTAAAAAAGAAAAAAAAATGATATTGTGGCAGAGAATCCAATAAATACTTTAATTTTTAAATACATATAAAGTATTTTGGAAGAGTTTTAAAAAAAGAATAGTTGAAATGAGTAGACACATTCATTTTCCAGACATGGTCCATTTACTACAGGAGCTGTAGTATACTTTATTAGCCTGAGCAGATTCATGACACAGTTCCTTCTACAGCGAACATACCTGATCCTTCAATTAATACAACCAGCTGATGAAGCAAAGCATCAGCCTCAACCGTCCGCTTTGCCAGGAGGCCATTCTCACTGCTTGATTGTCAAAATCAAATAAACAGTTTTTGCAACCCTACAAGAATACGGACGACAGAGAAAGGAGACCCGTTGCAGTGCTTAAGCGTCTGGTAGTTATACGGCAGGCAGGAAGGGGTAATCATTGCTGTGTAGCACTGAAGCCAAAAGTCCATACAGCACATATAAACACGTAAACAGCCGTGTGCAATGCATCACAAAAATCTTACTAAGTTCCCTATAAATACCAGTCAAAGTGCAGTTAATGTAGTTTGAGCTGCAGGAAGTGTATCGCAGAACAAAATCTGCGGATCCTTAGATTAAATCCTCGCTCGCCATCAAATGTACAATACAATTTAAGGACATTTATATAGTGATTCTGATTTTATTTACTTCTAATATACACTGTAAGGGGGAGGGATCGGTGAGAATCTGTGGTGCAGCATGTGAGCGGGAGCCAGCAGCAGCCGTTTTCCCCCTCTATTCATCGTCCTTGTCCTTTGCGCCGTGTTTGAGGATGCGAGTGAACTCGGCGTAGTTGAAGTTGCCCTTCTTGTCGATTGGCGCCTCGCGGAACAGCTCGTCCACCTCTTCATCTGTGAAGCGATCGCCCATGGTGGTCAGCAGCTCTCGCAAGTGGTCCTCGTGGATAACCCCTAATTGAGCAGACGGCATCACAATGAGTAATAAAATACAGAACTGCACGCCGAAAACGGCATCTGCGGCTCTAAGGTTCGCGGCGTGGGACCTTCGTTCACACGCGGACTCACCGGATCCCTCCTCGTCGAAGCAGGCGAAGGCGTTGCGGATGACGTCCTCGGGGTCCGTCCCGTTGAGCCGCTCGCCAAACATTGTGAGGAACATGGTGAAGTTAATGGGCCCCGGAGCCTCGTTCATCATTCCCTCAAGGTATTCATCCGACGGGTTCTTACCTGCAAAGCAGCCACACGGTTAGATTACATTCAAATCCTCTAAACTATTCATACCCCCCTTTTTTTTTTTTACTTCGTATCTTTACGACCTTAAATTTGTATGTGTATTGGGATTTTGTGTGACATACCAATGCAAAATTGTAAAGCGGAAATCTGCGGCTGCTTTTGTATTCGCGATGACAACTGAAAGTCTTTTAATGTGCGTCAGTGTTTCACCCTGATGACGCTGGGCTCAGGGGGGCCGACCTGACCCGTCTGCTGTGCTCCTTATTTTATCATTAATAAAGAACTTTTATAAATGAAACCGTGCACATCCTTCCACATAACTATGCAGTACTTTTTGTGGGTTGAACTCACAAAATCCAAGTAATACCCTAGAGTTCTTGGTTGTACTGTTAATAACTTATAAAGAGCTATTAATGTGTTTGCAAAGTGTTCTTCACTTGCATTTGCCTGATATGCAGCAATATTTGGTGGGTGAGAAATATTGAGAGTAAGGATTGAACCACATATATGCACCACATCTGTGAAACATTTTTTTTAACTTTATTATACACTTTTCTCCCATTTTGTTTTAGCCACCAAATAGTGACCAAAAAACAGCCTACATTTTTATTGTTTTTCTTTTTCTTACCCAAAGAGGCCAGCATGTCATGCAGATCCTCCTTGTCGATGAAACCGTCCCTGTTCTGGTCGATCATGTTGAACGCCTCTTTGAACTCCTGGATCTGGGACTGGTCAAACATGGCAAAGACGTTGGAGGTGGCCCTCTGTGGCCGCTTCTTGGTGGTCTTTCCCTTGGCACGTTTGCTAGACATGGCGACGGCTTGGTCTGGACCTGTGCAGAGATCAGACGAAGGTAGGTTGGACAAAGCTTCTCCAACAAACACAGCTTCATGTGAATGCACAAAGTAAGCTGGTTTATATAGCGTGCATTTAGCACCAAATCTCCCACAGGTTTTGTCTGCACTTGCAGGCGAATCTTTCCCACCTCACTTCTCCTATAGAGAGAGAGAATCACATTCTCGGTGAAACGGCAGGCACTTTGATGGGTGTGAAAATGACATGTCACTGCAGCACACACCTCAGATAGCTCCAGAATTAGACCAGTCACTCATGCTCGGGTCTACAAGGATTTATAATTCGTATGTGTGTGTGTGTGTGTGTGTGTGTGTGTGTGTGTGTGTGTGTGTGTGTGTGTGTGTGTGTGTGTGTGTGTGTGTGTGCACATGTATGATCCCCGGGGTAAATGGCTGATGGAGGACACAGGGGTAAGGCTGGTTTGTGCAGGAAGGTAAATGAGGCCGATTATTCACACAGAAGAATGACATCATGTCTAGATAAGTACAGAAATGATGTAATGCAAGTGTCCTTATTGTAACAAAAAGATAAAAAAACTCAACTTAACTTTAAGATGAACATTTTATCTCAAACTCTGATAAGTAGTCTTTATATTTACTTTATATGGAACAAACTGAATCCAGCAAGATTTTTCCGTCTTATTAAAAATATATTATGCCTAGAGCTAAATCTGTGGTTTGCATCATGACTCTGAAGCCTGATGTCACTCTTCAGCCTCTACACTCCTCGAAAATTATCAAGATTTGCATTTATTGCTGATTAGAAAAAGGATTTCACAAGCTTACTGTTTGACTATTATTTCACGTTATTTCACACAAATGAAATAATGTTCAACTTGTTCTATCCCAAAGTGGATACTTGTACATTTAGTTTTTGTCTTATGCTCATTGTGTTGTAATCTCTAATTATCATCAGGAAGAGGGATTACTAATGTATGCTACCAATAATAAATGGAACTCGGGTACATGAAAGTTGTTCTTTTGTTTAGCAAAGTCACTGCCCCCTTTTTAAATTGAAAATCTCAAGTTTTCTCCTTTATGCCCATACCTTCTCTTTGTTTAGGCACATAAAATGAGTCAGACCATTTAGTTCTGTCCAATGAAACAATCTAAGGTGAATTTTAACTGCTGCATGTCTACTTGATGTTTATATTAAAGGTTGTGCCTGACTGAAGTGTCTGGACACATTATGACAACTCCCCTATGAAGTGAACAATGCTGGTCCTTTTTATTTAAAACCATTACACCGGTTATTTGGAGGGATACATTGGACAACAAGCCAACATCTTCTCCTCGATGTTGACGTGGTAGAAGCGGAGACGATTGGCAATCCTAGTGGTTTCGGTGAGTTTGAAAAGAGCCAAATCGTGATGTCTACACCTCTATATCTGAGCATCTCAAACTCTCTGGGGCTTTCAGGTCTACAATAGTCCAAATTGCCCAAAAGCAAGGAAGGGTGGAGATGAAGCCATTTCTAACCCTTTGATGGTTTAATACATTTCTGCTTCCACAGTTTTGTTAACCCGTTTTCACCACATCTTTCATCTCCCTGGTCCCCATTTGTGACAGTGTCCTTGTATTTAATAGAGCAGAGCAAAACCGAATTACTGTGCAGGTCAGCCAAGGCAAAAAAAAAAAAAAGAGCAGCAGGTAAAAGAGGTTTTCTCTTTTCATCCGGGCAGCAGATGCATGTCCTACAGTCATTTTTATTTATACAAATTAGTGCAACTGTACCTCGTTCATACTTTTATAGCCAATGCAAATGTGGCGTGTCAGCTCGGTTTATGATCTTAATGGACAACTCAGCTGTGATCTAAAGTTTACATGAAGACATTATGGATCTCCATGTTTGCATTTCCTCCATATAGATTAAAAACAAAGTGAGGAACCTTTACTGACAGTTCACAAACACATGTACTATATAAAAAACTGTTTCACAGTATCATTCTATTATAGTGGTAACAACTTTTTTGGTTTGTTTCACACTTATTTGAAGATGCGATGCTCAATTAGAAGTAAATTCAAGCAACAATAGTGGCTTCTTTTTTTGGTTGCAAACCCAATCTAAAAGTTTTGGTCAGATTATAACAAAAGAATTGGTTCAGCCGACTGGTATTATTATACATGGCGTGTTGTGTGATGCAAGGAGTGATGGGGATGATATGTATTATAAATGAAGATGTCAACTTAATAAAAAAAGTCAAGCATTGTCATAAGATTTATGGATGAGAAGACGTTTCTATCCAGGTTAAGCTAATTTAGCAACAGCAGTCTTTGTAAATTACACACCTTCAACGCGGTCATCAAAAAAATGGTTTATAAAACACCTTATTAGCATGTTTCAAAAGTTTGTTGCAATCTTTGAAATGTTTTGTTGTTAATTTCACTTTTTATTTTAAATGGAGAACAAACCAGATGACTTAATGAAAGAAACTGTGAATGTACTTGTTAGTTGTGATTCAACCACCAAGAATCTAGCACAGGTATAAAACTGCTTTCTACACTGGATTAACTGTTTAGTATCATATGTTAGTTAATGAATTACAAATATCACCTCTGGTTGTCTTGTCTGTTTGAATAAGCCAACGCAAGTAAAACGAACAAAAAATAGAAGTTTACAAAAAATAATGCATAAGCAGATTTCTTCATCGGTTTTACGGTTTAAATTCTAGCAGGTTATTCTACAGTCTTCACTGATTTCACCCAACACTTGGCTCCCTTTGTGTCCCAGCTAATGAAAAACAAAACATCAAAAGGTGTGCACTTTTGGCCACAGGCCCTTCCATTCCCAACCTCACAGGAACCTGGAAACAAAACTACCATGACGAGGCATTGCATTATTTCAGGAAGCAAGGAGTTCCTCCGTTCGTTTAGCGCGTTTCCCTTCATTCTTATTGGAAGATGCACAACACACAGTTTTTATCTAGTGCAAATACAAGAACGTCAGACATAAGAGCCTTTATTTCGAGGTCCTAGGCTCTACCCTTCCTATCGGTGATGTTACCTCACTACATCTTGGGTGGGGAGGTCATTTCTTTTTAGAAAGCACATATACAAAGACAGCTTCTGAAATATGTGGCCAACAAATGATGCTGTTGATGATAAAAAACTCAAGCAAAGCACCAAAACCGACTTTAGTTCAGGAGCCCACATCCTCCTAAATCCAACTTTGCCTGTAAAGCTTGTAGCAATTTAGTTAAGGCCCTTTATGATGCCCTATATAATGCTTTAAATTCATTTTAAGAGCTACATGAAACACAAAATATTAATGGCATTAACTTATAATTGATTTTGTAGATGTTTTTTTTTAATTTTCAACTTTGTAATGGAGTGTTCTTAAGATTAACATAATGAAATTCTTGCTTTTAAGACATCTTGTTGGAGAAATACTTACTAAAGACTAAAAGCACATGGTGTAGAAAGATACCTTTACTTTAATTTCAGAAAAATACAGCAAACCGATTTCAGAAGGACTGAAATAGTAAATATAATATGTAGGTTTGGATTCAAGACTTCTTTTTTAAGGCTTGAAGCTGACATATATTTTAGACATTCTAAGCCTGATACATAATCAAGTTTTCAGCGCATGAACTTTACCTTCAAAGAGTCAACATGAATAAGAATTAATGCCTAAAATCAGCAATTAATTGTGGCAAGAACAACACAAATAACCACGGCTTGATCTGTACTGACAGAAACGTTTGTTCTCTGTCCATCACTGATTTCTTTCATCCTTTTATTCACAGTGGGCCAAGACAAAGCTCCCCTGTCCTTACAACCAATAGGAACAGCCTCTGTCTCACTCCATCTCACCAACTTTGAGTCATGAAAGTCAGCAGGCGCTGAAAGTGTGAAAACTCAAGAGACCAAAGGTCACACATACCAAGAACAAACTGTACATCACTGTATGTCTATCCTCCTGACATCTTACCTCATCGAAGCACCTTAAATAAAGCAAAGTGAACCGTTGACGCTCTCAAAGAGCTACAGCCAGCTTTCATTCTCACCTTGGCTTCGAGCTGAAAATGAAGAGAGTCCTTTCAACTCCTCTTGTCCGGATCGGTCACCGCAGAGCGAAGGAAAGGAGGCGAGCCGTCCTGCTGAAAAGTTTGCTCAAACAATCAAACTCAACCCCTGGTTAGGCCCCGCCTCCTTTTCCTGCTCTGACCAATGGAAACGGCAGTGTGTCCCGTAGGGAGACGAACCAGGCCCAGGCCATTTGTCCATACAAGGCAAAGGAATGTAAAAAGCTAACAGCCTTCGCGGCTGCCGCCGGTCGCTCTTTGGGATGTTTGGCGAAAAGGCAAAGATGAAATGACAGGAACTACGATAAGGCTGCCTTATTTAGAGAAAGGAGTCTAAACATTTGGTGGAAGCTTGTTAAGGGAGAGGGAGCAGTGAGGAAATGCAGACAGACTGAGCTTCTGCTGGAACAATGGTGCCCTTAAATAGGCAGCGAGGCCGCACAACTCAGGGGCCACAATTTAAAATGAACACCTGAAACGTCAAGGACAATCTCTGTTTTCACTTCCAGGAATTCTCTCCTAATAAAACTACAATAGTTTTCTTCACAAGATTAATAAAGTATCTGATATAATCTTATGTCTGACTTTTTTCTGCTCTTTGTAAAATCTAAGATCTTCCCCTCATTGTTTGGGCAGAATAATTGAAGACTTTAACGCAGCTTTTTTTTACAGGTCTTTGTTTTGCACGTTTTGTTCTTCTTTTTTTGAAAAATAAAATACAGTTGCCTAAAACATGAACATTTACTTGTATATCACAGTGTGACTTAAGTCTATAACTAATAAAAAAATCGTTGTTACCTTCCCTTATTATATCTGTTGTTTACTCAGCAATAATCATCGGTTTTATATTTTAATAGAATGTCATCTAAATTACAATACTTTTGTCTAGAAATACAGAATTAGACAGCATTAGAATTAGAATCGACAAAAGGGGGATAGTTCAAGGTCCACCGCGTGCTGGTTAAAATGACGTTCACCTGCGGTGCAGTGTCGCCATCTACTGGGCTAATTTGGTAGTTTTCAAATTCAAATTCATTAAACCATTATGTATGGTGATCGTATTACACTGGAAAAAAAAATAAAGTACTGCGACAGAAGATTTGACTCTTTTTTAGGTGTATTGACCTTGGCTTCAAGCTGAAAGCCAGGGTCAACACACCTTGATTGATCTTTTGATTGAATCACAGTTCAATTGATTGAATCAAAAGGTCAATCAAAAGGTGTGTTGACCTTTTACTCCCCTGTACTTCAAAGTTCCAGACGGGCAAACAGATTAATATTACATTAAAATGACAAGAGGTAAATATTTCACACCCTGGCCCTATTTTAAGTAATTGTCCCCAATTGTCCCCAGTTATTAGTTAATAACTAGTTGGTGAGAACAATTGCAACAATAGGAATGATCACACTGTGTAAGTTTTCTTTATTTGTGGATTATGAGTTTCATTTGGCTCACTGGCCCCCAAAGCGTTATGAATGGGTTAGTAATCCTTTCTAGGCTGATAGAAACAATTACTTTCTTACTCATCTGTTATTGAATATCTTCAGATTAGGTGTGGTCTTTAGGCTTCTCCGATCTTTTATGCCTCCTAATGTTTGTCAAACAGGTGACATGATATTTAGTGATATAAAACAAAAGAACATGTGCTTGATCACAGGTGACATGATTACGTAAAGTGGTCATTCTATTTTCACCTCCTCTACCTATCTAATTAAACAGGGTAGGTTGTGATATTGGAATTTGTCTGATGATCTTAGACATCGACTGACAGGCAAAGGCAGATGGAATATTTAAGTAAAACATAAAAATGAAAGGAAATGCAAAAACAATGAAGATTATTTGTATTATTCGCCTTTTGTAATAGCTGAAGAGGTTTCTTGACGTTTCACGTATTGTTTACTATTGACATTTAAAGGCGGAACAGTTTTAACCCTCGAGTTTCTGATTGGCTTGCTGAAGAGGTTGACTTGAGAACGCGCATGCGTTGTACAGTTGGAAGATGGTCGTTGTGTCAGCGTGAGGAGAAGCCCGAAAGGTGAGTTGTCTTTTATCCCATCTTTTAACGCCGATGAAAGGTGTCGTATGAAAAGTGTAGCAAATGTAAAACACGCGGAGAGCTACAGCCGAGTGAGCTGTAGTAGTTTTTGTCAGTTTGTAAAGTTTTGCTGTTCTCTCTACCGAGGTCTCCCAAGTTTTTTTTTCATAAAAGTAGTAAAGGGAGGTGATTCATCTCTGTCGGAATTCTGTTTTTATCGAAGTGAACTGAATGAAGTTCAGGGGGGACATGGAGCGCTTCGTTAAAGGGAACGTATTATTTTTATTTTTCTGTAGGCTTTGAATGAATGGAGTTAAGTAAAGTTACTCAGTGTCCGAGTAAGACATGAAGCATAGTCGCGGAAGCTACGCTTTCTGTTGCATCCTTATCTTAAGGCTCCCACAAACTTCATCCAAAGTCCCTTTCGTTTGACGTTGGGCTTCAGATAAAGTAAGTGGTGGTGACCTTTAAAGTTACCCAGTTTGTCGTCTAATGGGAAAACGTCTCTGTTTTATCTTATTTTATTTAGCTAGGTTATATTTTTTATTTTTTGAAATGTATATTTGTTGTCAATTGAAATAGTAGTAGCCTCTAAATTAAATTTATTGATTAAATTCTTTATATTTTGTGAGGATTCACTAAAGTATTTTTGAATTTGAAATTAATTGAATCCAATTTGAATAAGATTGAGTCATTGATTTAATAGATAATAGTTTCTCTGGGGCAGAGGGGAGAAGAAAAAGAAGTTGGATAATCCAATCAGTGGGGAAACTCGGGTTTTTTACTTAAGGTTGTATGAGGATAGTAAATCTTATCTTAAAACATTAGGCTGTTGTGGATATTAGATATCATGGTGTAATACGTTTTTTTGTTGTTACATTACTACCTCTAACATGGCACCCACAATCCCTAAGTCTAAGGTAATACCTGGATTGTAAAGCATCTGACCCCAAGTGCACTAGTTCACAATTCAGCAGTCAATTGAAAGGAAATGTTCATGGTGTCTGTCTAGGTAATCGAGTAATACAGTTTTATGTGGGAATAAAAGGTTTTTTACACGTTTATCCAACATTTAGAAATCTTCCCTGATATTCCTTTTGTATTGTTGGAGCCATGGGGATTTTTTCCCCAACCTGTCTACTTTTAGGCAAAACGTGTAGTAGCTGTGGTAATAGAAATGTTCACTACAGAAGTTTTGTACATCATTAAAACGTGCACACACTCAGAGTGCCGCCCAACCAGGAATTGGACGGTAAATGCAAATAGAAAAATTGTCGGTGGCAGTGGTTAGCTTCTCTCTTGGGACGGCAGTTTACATATAACTATGGTTTTCCGACATCCACAGATTTGAGGATATTTCCAGGTTTTCACTCTAATTTCAGAAGTAAATACAGTAAGTAGCCACCGGTGCTTGTTCTTAGTTCACAACCCTCTTTTTAATTTGTTTTGGGAGTTCTCAAAATATTCACCAATTTGTGTCTGTGTAGAGAATTTTGTGTTTAAACTAGAGAGACTAATGCTTTTGAAAGACTCATTTTTAGCTGTTAATAGTTATAAATGTTTCTTGTGGAATGCAAAAGGCCCCCTGAGCAACATCTGTGTTGCTTTTGCCATCCATCCATCCATCCATCCATCCATCCATCCATCCATCCATCCATCCATCCTACGTTCCGGGCGAGAGGCGGGGTCACCCTGGACAGATCGCCAGTCTGTCGCAGGGCAACACAGAGACACGCAGGACAAACAACCATGCACACACACATTCACACCTAGGGGTAATTTGGAGGGACCAATTAACCTGACAATCAGGTTTTTGGCCTTTGGGAAGAAACCGGAGTAACTGGAAAAAAACCCACACATGCACAGGGAGAACATGCAAACTCCATGCAGAAAGACTGGGGCTGGGAATCGAACCCAGAACCTTCTTGCTGCAAGAATTTATTTATTTATTTTTTTTAATTGTCACATAATCTGTGTTGTTTTTATTACTCCGTAATGTATTGCATCATGCAGTAATCCCCCTAAAATGTTGATACTTTATGTTGAAACAATGACTGTCTTATTCTAATCGACAGTGATTATGTTTTTGTTTTCTTAAACTAAACCAAGCAGCTCATTTGTAAAAACACAAGACAATGTTGAGACTTTGCTCCTAGCAAGCAACATGAATGAACAATGAATGAACAATAAATGACTCGTTCCCTAGAAACATTTCAGCGATGTTTCAACCAAGGCGCTCCTTGGTCATGATGCTGATGGTCACTAACAAACCTCTGAGGCCTTCACTGATCAGCTGCATTTATATTGAGATTAAATTACGCATTTGAACTCAACTTTTGAAAGCAAACGTTGCATTGATTTTTTTTTTTTTTTTACTTTTTAGAGTTGTTTTGATTTGACAATCCTTTGAAAACCAGGAATCATTTTCCTTTCAGTTTATTGTTATGCTGTACATGTTGGTCTGTTTTATAAAATCCCAGTAAAATAGAATGAAGATTTTGGTTGTGATTTGACTAAATGCTGCAAAAAAAAAAGTTTTCTAGGCTCTGTAAATCGGACAAAAAAAAAGCGTTAAACAGTGATCGATAGCTGCAGCTTTACAATACAATATCCAGCTGATTTCCTCTGAGAAGCGAATAAAAAGCTCAAGCAAACTCACCTTCTGGAAAATTCCCAATAGAATCGTACGAATGCAATATTGGATTTATAACTGCGACTGTTTCCTCTCTTGTTCATGCTGCAGGGGGGGTTTCTTTTATTGCTTTCACAGTACACCACAGCCGACCGGGTTATAACAATCAACTATTACTTTAAGCTATTTCTGACGAATGAGGCGGTGAGCTAAACATGTAGTTGTGTTTGTGTTGCGCAGCCACATGATCGGCCAGAGTTGCAGTCGTGTGTTACGGCCTCATCTTCTCCTTCTGCTGCTGTTGTCCTCAGAGGCCTACCTTTCTGTCGACGAGTCTAGGCAGCTTGGGCAGAGATATCCATCCTAATGCGAAACTCTTTCTGTGAGACAGCATATCTGCTGGAGAGTCCCCCTGGTCTTTGACGGCCAGAGAGCTGTGGTTGCGACCAGAATGAGTGTGAGCGCATTTGAAAAGCTCATCAGAGGCTTTCAGAAACTGCTGGTCTAGCTGTCATGTGAGGCGACCGTGTGTGTGTTATGTGAGAGAGAGGAAGCATCAGTGTGTATTTATGTATGAATATACTAGGACTCTCTCATAGATCACTGCATATATGTATTTTTACCACAGAACAGAGAGGAGTAGAACGTTGTCGTCTCTTATGATCCAGTTTAGCTCAGCTCTGCGGACTTTCAGAACTTTGTCTCTAAGGTGTCCGACCTGCCAGTATGTAGGCCGACATTCACAGAGACACGCTGAGCGTCATCAGCTTTGCGAGGCAGTGGAGCAAAATGAGAAACAAGGTTATGAGGATCCTCAGATGAACATGGTGGCAACATTTCCTGAGACAGTTTGTGAGTTCATAAAGTGGAAAAGCTGATGGTGGGGAGGCGGTCAGGGCAACCTGGCTGGATTGGGAGGGAACATCTGCATCCTTCTCTCTGGGTAAGACTTAGACTCAGGATCTGCTCCAGATTAGTGGAAATCATCTCTGATCTCTTGTTTTTTGTAAGTACTGTTTCAGCTATTACAGATTTCTCTTTAAAGACTACAAGAAGTAAAAATAGTGACTTTAAGACAAGGTTGCTTTATTAAAAAAAAACAAACAAAAAAAGCATAGGAAATCATTATGATGATTAATATTTTGTATTGGCTATTAGCTTGCCAAGAATGACTAAATCAGTCATCTTCGTGTATAGATCCTTATTTTAACTACGTGATTTCCAAAAAGCTGCTAGGATTTTCCGTTAGAGAAAATGCTCCACTCAGGGTTACTTTTCATGATCAAGAATTTAATTCCCCCCCCTGAAATTATTACATCTAGGAAGCCTAATTTCAAGCTTGGTTTTAAATAGCTTGAAAACTAACTTGACAGTCTAGCAATGGACTGTCACTTGAACGTGGACTGTCCACCTGCAAGGTCAAAACTCAAGTTCTGCTTTGTCTTTTTGAAGCTGGTAACAGATGGATTCATTTGGCTTGTTTGGTGAGAAAAGCCAATGTAACGACTCTTGCTTCTGAATTTCACCAACATGTTGTCATAAAACCGTGTGAGCCCTTTTACGTAATCAAGTTGATGGACCAAGAAAATTACGTCAGCAGATTCTGTTGTCTTGCAAAGACAAACAATTGCCTCTTTTCACAGGATCGCATCTTAATTTGTGTTTGTTGACCTTCAGACCATTAGTCACAGTCAAAGACCTGATGCAAAGGTCAATATGCCTTACACAAATCAATAAAAGAACCAGCTTGCAGGACATTGTGCTGTTTGGAATGAACTCTGCAGGTTGGAACTTTCTTGCTGGTAATTATTTGTTCTACTTGTGCGATTCAGCAAACAGAAACACAGCTAACCAGGTACAGACAGCAGCGTTTACCAAAGAGCAGAACAAAAACCTATTCCTTGCTTCGTCATGGCACTCGCTCTGCCTAAAAGTTCTCACTTCTCGTTTTTCTCCTCGCAGTCACAGACCATGAACATTGTGGGCCAGCTAGCAGAGACCGTGTTTGTCACGGTGAAGGAGCTGTACCGCGGCCTCAACCCGGCCACCCTGACCGGGGGGATCGATGTCATCGTGGTGCGGCAGCCTGACGGATCTTACCAATGTTCTCCGTTTCACGTCCGCTTCGGGAAGCTCGGCGTGTTGCGCTCCAAAGAGAAAATTGTGAGAACATTTTTATATATATATATATATACCTTATTTTCTGCCTAAATATTCCGCCGTCTCTCGTTGAACGATATGTTGTGATTTTTAGGTCGACATCGAGGTGAACGGAGAATCGGTCGACCTGCATATGAAGCTCGGAGATAATGGTGAGGCTTTCTTTGTGGAGGAAGAAGAAAACATGGAGGTAAGCTGAACGACGTCAAGAGACTGCTTTGGCTAAATCACACTTTCATGCCGTCAAATAAAGTTGCTTTTTTCTTTTCGACTTCTCTTCCTGTTAGGTCCCAGCCCATCTGTGCACCTCCCCAATTCCTCTGGAGGGCCCCGAGGAGACGGACGTGATCGCCGAGGGGTCCGGAGCCCGCAAGAAGAAGCGGCGGCGGAGGCACGTGCGTTATGATACTCAGCAGAGGGACGAAAGCAACTCCTCGTCAGAAGAAAGAGACAAAGAGGAGCAGAGCTCAAAAGACTCTGACGCCGCTCAGCGGGAGAGTCCTTCATCTAAACTACTGCTGTCGTCCAGGTCAGACAGTAAAACGTACAGATGTTGTTATTTTAAATGAACAAAGTAATCGAAATGAAGTTAGAAAAACTTGTATTTATTGTAGAGACAAGACTTAAGAAGGGGCTTGCATGTTTGCCTTAAAGACTAGAAGCTTTCTCTTTACAACTCTGCTCAAACAGCTCATTATGAAGTTTTGAATAATTCTTTATTTATTGGTGGAAAGTTGCGGCCGTGAGTTTTAACCCGATTGTAGCCGTGCTACAGCTGATGTTTCAGTGAAAGAAGATTGGAGTTCCGTGTAGGGGAACCCGGATTTAACATCGACTTTAATCCCAGATCGAGGCGAACAAAGTTGTTAAATCTCTTACGTTTTTCATTTTGCTTGTTAGGAAGTCGGTGTACTACTCGACGTCTGAGGAGCCAGATGTGGAACCGGGGGCCACACAGGACAGAGACACTCGTCCACGTTCAGACAGAGAGCTCCCAGAGAAGTGAGAGAAGCTTTTTACTTTCCGTTAAACAAACATTCTTGTTCGCTCTTCAGCTTTTTGAGGATCCCCCGTGTGTCTTTCCAGTGCTTTCTTGAGTCGGCCGGATTCTGCTAAAATCGACTCCGAGCTTCTGGACGAAGCCCCAGATTTGCCTGTGCACCAAATGCAGTGGAACTGGGGAGGATTTCCCACGGTGAAACACACCGACACAGACAGAGCCGCGCATTTACGACATAGCTGTGCTGTGGTTGGAGTTCAACCCGCTGACACGCGGTTGTCCTGTTTTTCGCAGCCCTGTGACCCAGAGACACCAGGAGAGCTGAAGGCCACGTCTCACTTCTTCTCCATTCAGAGACAGGACTCCTTTGACCTTGGCGACGAGGTCACGCCTTCCGAGGGGATCGGCTGCGTGGAGCCACAGCCGACGGCGGATTCAGTTTGTTTAGACAGCATTGCTCAGCAAACCAGCTCTTCATCTCTGAAGAACTTTGATGACGAATTTTCCTCCTACGACCTCTTCATGTCATGCGTTTCTTCCACTGAAGTAGATTCTGAATTCACGGTGGAAGAGAAGGAGGAAAACGGGTCGTCTGCTGAGAATATTGGCGTTTGTTTAAACAAAAGTCAAGAAGGCGCTGAAAACGTCAGTTCTGTATCCGAAGAAGTTTCTGAAAATGGAACTTTGAGCAAAACAGAAGAGCTGACAAAAATTATAGCAGAATGCACACTCCAAGAATCAGGCCAGGAGAGTGGAGGACCAAAAGACCCGCAGCAGGAAAGTGTCTCATCTGAGCAGAGAGAATCGGATTCTACACCTTCTGCTCCTGACGGAGGATTAGTGCCCGGCGCCGGTGGAGAAGATGACAACACCACACTCAGAGCGACCGATGCATCAGCCGCAGCGACGGCTGCAGAACAAGCTGCCGATGCGGACACCGGGAGTGACGTGGCGAAGTCCTCCGAAGCGTCCTCCAAACTGGAGACAGAGGACGAGAAAAAAAGTGAAGCATTTGAGCGATTAAGTTCATTCTGTAGGTTAAAGTCAGAAGCCTGAGGTTGAATTGTTCCTCACGGTGCTGTGTGACTGTGTGGTAGGTAAACAGATTCATCCTGGAGGCTCGTTGGATATTTACCTGGATGACCTGGACACTCTGGACCCGGAGGTGGCGGAGCTTTATTTCCCCAAAACGTAAGATGTTTTCTGGCACACCAGACACATTTTTGTCAAGTTCCAACCTTGAATTGCTACATATTTTCTGGACAGAAAAATAATATTTTGTCACCTTCCTAATATAATGGCCTGAGTCATTTCTACCTAAAGTGATTTTGGCCAAAAAAATAACATATATGCCATTATTTCAGGCCTTTATTGCAAATTTGTTTGCAATAAAGACAATAAAGCCATGAGCAGATATGTTTCTAATTTGCCATTAGCTATATGGGTGACACAGCAAACGCATGGAGTATCTTAAGGCTTTTCATAACTCTTCAGTGTTAGAACTATGTAACAAGCCAGTAATTCTGATACAGTAACTTCCTATAATAGCAAATGCTGAACCTAAAGTACTCACTGTTGCCTGTCCACAGGGTGGCAGAGGGAGCGTTAACTCAGTTTGCTGAACAGGACTCAGGTAGCCTTTCGCCTCAGTCAGTGGACATTGGAGCAGTGGACAGTGGAACAGACTACCTGTCTGATTCTTCTTGCGTCATGGACATCAGCATGTCTCTTTGTGGGAAAGTAGGAGACACCAGCCAGATTACCAAAGGTAGGAGTGATTGATCCAGTGTCAGGTTGGAGAATGTGTCTATTTGATTTATTTTATTATTATTTTTTGTATGTTTGTTTTTCATTTTGCTTCAGAAACATTCACAGAGCACCTTGTGACATATGAGGATTTTATCAACAACCCAGGAATCATTGAGGATCCAAGTCTAGTCATCTGCATAAATTCTAAGTGTGTGAAAATAATTATACTGTTTTTAAAAGTTGGTCAGCTTCCAGGCTAAAGTCCTTATTTCTGCTGTTGCTCATCAGCTCTTTTACACGTTTTTGCAGCTATTACAACTGGGGAGTGGCTGCTCCCATGATCCTGTCCGTGACGGCGTTCCAAAAAACCCTACCGACGGTATTTTATTTTTTTGAAACCCAACCACTAAAGTCTTAAAAATGTATTTTGGAACATTTTGGAATGTATTTTAAAAATGTATTTTGTAATTCAAACATTAAGTGCACTTTTGTTGTGCTTTTTAATTTTAAGGGAAGTTATGGAATATCTTACAATTTTATAAAAACCCCGTGAAATAAAATGGTGGCAGAAAAGAAAGGATAATTTTCTTTCTAATGTGTCTTATACATAAGAGTACAGTAGAGAAGCTGGTGAAGGATAAGATGTCCAAAAAGCCTGGTCGCTGGTGGTTCTCATGGAGACGCAGAGATATGGACAACAACAAGGTAGCTGCTCAGGTCCTCATAAGTATATATATGCTTGTGTGATGGGTAATGGGAAGAAATATAATATATCAGCCTGCACTGACTGATTAATCATGAAGAGGTGTGTCCTTTCTAGTTGGAGAATATTTTTCCCATAAGACATAACGGTGCTGAATGCTGACTGCTCTTTTCTCTTCAGCAACAACAATTAAAGGAGGAGCAACTGGCAAGTGTTTCCTCTCCAGTCCAGTAAGTCACCTCATTACCAAGTGATTAAATAATCCTTCCCCAGGAAACCTTGTTCCAGCTGGTGCTGTTCTGGCTAGTCCTGCTGTTGCACATCTGTTTCACTACCGCATGACGTTGGTAGCAGAGGGAAACCCTAACGAGGATTCCTTCTGTGTTTATGTTCATCTTTACTGGCTGCTTTAGTTGCTCACACACCCAAATATCTTCAGTGTTGTGTGGACGTCGTCTAATTTCATCCACCCTTCTTTCACTTTTTCACATTACTATGTATTTTATTTAGATTGTATCTGAAAAGGAAGATTTAATAGTGGGATATTTTTGCAACCAAGTTATATACATAACGACAAGTGCGCGAAAATTGTGCTTAAATAAAGTGGTGGAAATGTTAAATGCATCTGAATTTCAAGGCACTGTACAGTTGCAAATACTAACTTGTTTCCAAGGTACACACTGTAAGTCGCTACTGTGAAAAATACGTTTTTAGAGGCGGATGAAGACATACGTTGACTTTCCTTTGTTGTTTTTCCAGAGCCACACTGGATAGCACTGAAGCTTCAGGGCTCCGACCACAAACTCCCAATCTTTCTTCAGAAATCATGCCCTTCAGCCACATGTACCGCAAATCACTGCGTCTCTCTTCCAAGGAGATAGTAGGACAACCCTGACTCTTTGCCTGAAAACATCTAACATATTTAGATAGGATCTTTTTGTGTTATGATGTGTGTCTCTCTCATGTTCCTTCACCAGGGTAGTCTAAATCTGCGTGAAGGAGCCAATAAAGTGGTATTCAGTGTTACATCGCAATATCAGGGCACCTGTCGCTGTGAAGCTGCCATCTACCTGTGGAACTGGAACGACCGGGTCATCATATCAGACATTGATGGAACAATCACCAAGTAGGCCACGTTAAACACGGTTTCTTGCTATAAACCCCATCACATTGCTTTGCGTGTTTAATTCTGTAGAAAGCCAAGTTTCCCTTGGTAAGGGTCACCTTCCTACATCTCTGATTCTGCAATAAAAGAAATGTGGAACTTTTGTGTCATTTTCATCAAATTTTTGCACATGCATCATGCGTTTCTGACACAAGTGCTGATATTAACCTCAAATATTAATGAAAACGTCCTTTAGAATTTACGAACTTATCGTAATCCTTTTCTGTTTTGTTCTTTCTTTTTTATGACAAAAAGTTTTTCTTATTCTGTTATAAGCTCCACTCTCTGTCTCTTCTAGGTCTGATGCGCTTGGTCACATCCTGCCTCAGTTTGGAAAAGACTGGACACACAAGGGAATCGCCAAACTTTATCACAAAATACACAAGTATGTGAAATGCTGTTCCTTCGTAGATGACGCATGAATGGAACTCAACTTGTGGGATTATCTTGCCTTTTTGTTGCGCATCCTGCTATTTGAACAATCGAAAATGCATGATACCTTGTGTATTTTTGATCAAATGTAATAATTTTGTAAAACGCCGTTTTGGCTGCTCATTTCTTTGCAGAAATGGATACAAGTTCCTGTACTGTTCGGCGAGGGCTATCGGCATGGCTACCATCACCAAAGACTACTTAAAGTGGGTCAACGACCAAGGCACTGTTCTTCCTAAAGGTCCTGTGCTGCTGGCTCCCAGCAGCCTCTTATCAGCACTACACAGGTAACAGTAGCTCAAAGGATGGTCTGTGTTCCCCATTCAAGAGACACAATTTATAACAGTGTATCCACACCTTATTAAAATAGTAGCCATAGTCGTTATTTTCATGTTTTTTCAAAAGATTTCACAAAATATTGCATGTCAGTTTATTATCTAACTGTCTTTATAATGGATGACTGTTGACATCAACTCTTGCAGGGAAGTGATTGAGAAGAAGCCAGAGGTTTTTAAGATCGCCTGTCTTAGTGACATCAGGGACTTGTTCGGATCACACAAACAGCCTTTCTACGCGGCTTTCGGCAACAGGACTAATGTAAGCAATACTGAAGACTGACTCCAAAGTCTTACATAATATCCATACATCTTTGGATGGGAGGAGCTGTGGTTGACTGGATTACATTTAATCGCTTTGTTAGACACATTGGTGCATATTTCCAAAAAAATAGTAGCTTAAATATTAGGATTATTGGTTAAAACGTTTTTCTGGTAAAGAAATAAGTCTAAAGTTATGTGAACCTCTGTAATAAAGCTCATCTCTAATGCGTTCGCAGGATGTTTTTGCCTATAAGAAAGTTGGAGTGTGTGAGAGTAAAATATTTACAGTCAACCCAAAAGGAGAGCTTATCCAAGAAATGGATAAAGGCAACAAGTCTTCGTAAGTAAAAACCAAGCAATTAAATGGAAATGATTTTTTTGTAACGTGCCATCATACGTTCATGCAGATTAGTCGGATTTCTAACCTCCTGGCTGCATGTGTGTTTTGTCTGCAGCTATAACCACCTGACTGGATTGGTCGAGCATTTCTTCCCCGTGGTTTCTGCCGAGACAAATAACGCTGCGATTTTGGTCTGTCCTGAATACAGTAGCTTCTCTTACTGGAAGGAGCCTCTGCCCGAAGTGGACATGGACATACTGACATAGACCAACTTCCAATATTGTGTCTAAGCCCATTGAACATACATGGAAAATAGATATCCATTCTCAGATTTTCCCAGGACAGAGTTTTAATACTACACTCAGATAGATTCCAATTAAACTATTTCGAGTCGAAGCTACCGAATAATTAATAGCTTGAGCATTTTTAGTTTTTCAAGATATTTCTCCTGTCACTACATGTTTAATAATTATAAATCCTATTCAACATATTGTCTTATGAATTGTATTAAACGTGACTGAGAACTTGACTTTAAAAACACAAGTAATGCCTAAATTGTAGGAATGACTGATAATTTGCCTTACTTGAACCATCTATGTGTGTGTTTGAATTCATTGGTCTACATAGCATATGGAGTTTTATAGCTTATTCTACCAGGAAACCAAAAACTGCTTAAATATGCATATCAACTTAATTATAAGATCTATTTGATCTCATTGAGTTTATGAGTCGATCCATGATTATCTGTTACAGCTTTGAATTTGCACTTTACTGGAGAGAACAGAATCCTTTGGACGAAAAGAAATATTTTAAACTCGTCCAAGACTAAAGGTCATGCACCATTAGAATTTTGTCATGCAGAAGGACCATTGAATCTGATTATTGTAATGCTAGGCCAGTCACAATTGTATTTTTTGCTTTCATTGTTTCATGCCAAGTTCGTAATGACACAAATTGTGCACTACACAAACTAGCATCTATAAGAATCCACATTCTTGCAGATGGAAGAATTCACATCTTGCATTGCAGATGTGGACTCTGGCTGTGAACTGTTAACGGTAATGTCATACATATTTATTATTTAGCGTATTTTATTGTCCAGCTGGTCTAAAATTGAGTAGTGTTTTTCTGTAAATCAAATGTACAACAAATGTGAAACAATTTTAGACAATCTATGTTGCGCACATTGTAGTTGTGTTATGTTTTTAGAGTAAATACATTTTACTTGCAATAAAACTGCTTATAAACATATTTTTTTGGTTGCTGATGATATACAGATGTTTTCAATCAAGACTTTGAAGAGGAGATAGTATTCTTGCTGTACTCAGGGGAGACTATTACTGATTGTCCTTGTTTTTCTATGCATTTATTGCAAATACCATTGTGGTCAAAGGTTTTAAGATGAACAGACGTATTTTGTTTCAGAAATGTTTCAGCTTTACTGGTGTTAGATCTCTGCATCAGCTGTTTCTACGGGACACAAAAGTTAAAAACGAACCACTTTAACTAGTTTGAATGACTTGTTGGTAAACACAGCTGAATATATGTGAAGGGTGAATATGAATAGGATCTGTCTTTTTTTTTTAATGAGCCTAAATATTTAAAGTTTTGATCCAAAACTAAAACACTTTCATTAGTTTCAGCGTCTTACTGAGAAACACATCTAAATGTATGCAAAGGGTCAATAAGATCTGGGTAATTTTAGATATCTAATATTTAAAGTTCTGATCCCTGAGCCACTTGATTTTTATTTTTGAATAGTGACACATTGCTACTCTGCTTTAAAACACATTGGTGTGTCTAAGGATGAAGCTGTGCACTAGTGGTAAACTGATATGTTAGTTGAACACTCGTTGGAAGATTTCTCGGGCACTTGTTTCATTTTTTGGGTTTCCTGAAGCTTTATTTCAGAAGTTTCTGATGAGTTCAGCATGGGTTGATTTCAATACAATCTTACAAGCAGCAGTATATCCTTGCCTGGAAAGGTCTGTTTATGCAAATTGAATTCAAATCTGTTTATTTAGACAGCGCGGACTCATCACACATGTCATTTCAAGGCACATTATAATCAAAAAAGTTTTTTATGTAATTGAACATTGACAGGAACAGCATCTTTCTTGTGGGTTAACCACAAATGACAAAAGATTTATTTCAATATTCCCTGTTTCCTTTTGTTAATTTCGCAATTCACGTTTCATCTGATCACACTTCATAGCAACAAAGACCCAAAACCACCATGATGGTAGGATTTGTGGAAAAACAAGTTTTCACTATCTAACTAAATACTGTTATTGGTTAGATTGCTTTGAGTTGTCTAGTCAAATAGAGGAAACAGAGGTCCCAGGTAGCCATTTTTCTAAGATGTGCATGTAAATAACTAAATTAAAAGAAAAATTAAAGCAGAAATTTAAATTGAGTACCGCCCCAGTTATAACTAATAAATGATAAATCTGTTGCACTATCTCATATTTAGCTTATTTCAGATGTTCATGTATTTCTATATAATATAAACATCACTGAGGTACAAATAAAGACAATCTTTTGTGCAACTTGTACAAACCATTTTAAAATGACCCAAAATTAAGGGCGAAAAAGCGTCGATGCATGCAGTTCTTCACTGTGTTTGCATTTTACTGCATTCTTGAAAAATACAAGTATAATACAAGTAGTTGACAACAGCATACACGGAGGCTAAATAAACAAGATTGCGCAAATTTAAAATGAAGTCATTTTAGACGCATGTCGTATTGCAACATGCTGCACCTGATCCAGATCCGGAGACGATGAAGGTGTTTATGACCGGCGCAGTCATAAACGCGTCAGTGCGCCTCGCTTGTTTTTACCTTCTTAATCAGGAAGAAGCGGCATCAAGGAGAAAAGTGTCAGCAGGTACGTTTTCACCGCTGTTTTCTACCATTTATTCTAAGCGCCTATAAAATGCAATACCGCTACTTGGTAAAGCTGAACAGTTGCTTGCAGCTGGACTGGTTCGACACGTTGAAGAAACTTGTGTCGTTTGGGTTATTCCTGTTCCCCAGAAATCGAAACTTAAGTGAAACCCGCCCTGTAAAATAAACAACACGTAGCGCTTTACGTGTCCATTTGAAATATGTAACGACGCATTTGGTTACTGTTTCAATTTCCCTCCCTAGTTGGTCACATTTAATGTAGCCTACACACTCTGTCCTTCTAATTATAGCAACTTTACTGAGGCTATTGATTTTGTGCTTAGTCGTGTTCTTTTTCAGTCACCATGACTTGTGTGCAAGATAGTGTTTACTTAAGACAGCATGAAATTCTCAACTTTAAATTTGAGTTAATTTGGGAATAGGTGCATTTAAAAAAACATTCAAGAGACAGTTTCCCATTTTTAAAAGAAGTTATATTAAAGTTTGCCTATAAATAAATAAAACAGAAGACTTAGCCTAAGGAGATGACAAATCTAGAATAGCACTGTTTGTCTAAGCGATTGCTTCTTGAACAAATCTAAGAGTCCACAAAATGTAGATAGGAGGCCAGAGTTTAGGGACTACAGCTGCAAAGTCTGTTTCATATTGATTTAGAGAAAACAAGTCCTGATCAGGCAGGACTTATCTTTCCCAGAATTCTGGTGGATTCTGGTGGCATCATAAGGCTGAAGAAGGGCAGAAACATTGTGCTTTGTCACCACTCCACAACTTTGAACTGTTGTCTAGAGAGAAGTAAAGAAATGACATGTTAAATATAGTCAAAAACTTTCAACAAGCTCCAAAATGTCAATTATGAGAGGAATACATAACCTAAGTCGTTATGTATGCTGAAAGACGAAATAATTTTTTAAAACTTGGGAAACTAACTCATTCAGAACATAATAAAAAAGTCAAGGTTCTGGGCACTTGTTCGGTTGGAAGAAATTTTATAACATCTGGGATTTTGGATATCTCAACAGTTTTTTGGGACTGAAACTTTGGAGATACATTTGTTTAGAAGAGCTTGGTTCCGACATCGAGCCTGTGTGACATCTGTATGCCCCTCATGCCAGGCATATATCCAGATAGACCAAAAGGTGTTATTAATTAACTCCATCAAACTAAATCTAGTGCCGTTAATGTCATCTGTTGAATCTGTAGAGCCTGTGCCATGTTGTGTGACCTTTAATTAAACTTTGACTGACTGTTGGGTAAATGCCTATAATACAACATCTAACTTGTCATCCCATCTCTGTTCTAGATGTGCCAGCTCCTTGCAGACCCAATTAATCACTTAATACATCTTTGGTCGTGAGTAACAGATTTCACCCAAATCGAAATATTCCTTTTGACTCCTTATAAGTACATATTTTTTTTGTCAGTGAATTTGTAAATACTTTTTCTTTAATCTTCTGTCATGACATTTAGATTTCCATTTATACATAGGTATGTGTTTGATTTAAACTTTGTATTTCTCTAAAGGTTTCCTGTCCCCACCATCATGTCTGTGTCTGATGAAGTAAGCTTTTCTGCAAATAAGCTCACATGTCCCATATGCCTGCAGCTGTTCTCGGAGCCCATTTCTCTTCCCTGTGGTCACACCTATTGCTTTCTCTGCCTTAAGACCATGGAAGAAGGCCTTGACCAACACAGGTGCCCAGAATGTCAGGCTGAGTACCAGGGAACTGCTGCTCTTGTGAAAAACGTAAAAATGTGCAAACTCATAGAGACCTACAAAGCCACTGCTGAGAAAGGGTTTGCTCCTGCAGACCTTCCTGCTGTCGTCCATGTTACATCCAAGAGCATGTGTAATTCTGATTTGGATGAATCAGTTGGAGAAAGCCAATACCATGGAGAAGAAAACAAGACAAACAGAGTCTGTGAGACTGGCTCTGGACTCAGAGACATTCCCTGTAATCCGATGCAAGCAAAAATCAGCACCAAAAGCAAAACCGAAATGGATGAGCCCAAGTTTAAACTGGCATCTCAAGTCACAGAGTTGCACATCAAACTAGAGATCGCAGAAGGTGTTCTGATGAGAGAAAAGGAGTGGGAGCTTCAGGTGATAACTTCTAATTCTCAGATGAGAGAGAAAATATCCAGGTTGCTAGGGCAGATGAAGGACTCCCTGCAGAGCTACAGTGACCAGGTGATGCAGATGGTCGAGAAGGAGTTGGGCCCAGGTGAAGAAAACATCCGCACTCGAGTCGGTCAAACGTCTGAGCTGGCGAAGCAGCTGAGGCACACGGTGCTTACAGCCGAATCTCTACTGACCGAAGAGGATGAAAAAGCATTTAGCGATGAGCTTCAAAGTCTAAATGCCAACATTGCAGAGGCGCTAGAAAAACCACTGAGAGAGGACGAAGACTTTGTTGGAGCAAAGGTCGACTTTGCACATGCCTGTCCCAAACTGGAAAACATGAACATTGTCCTGAGGGAACAACTTGGAGAGACTCAGCGCTCCCTTCGAAACACCTTCAACCCTTCAGAGCTCACATTTGACCCAGAAACGGCTCATCCTAATCTCATTCTGTCAGAGGACTTGAAAACGGTAACATTCAGTACCGTGAAGCTGTCCTACACGTCCTCACCGCAGAGGTTCACCAGCTTTTACCAGGTGCTCAGTGCACAAAGCTTCTCGGAAGGCGAACACTGCTGGGAGGTGGAGCTTGAAGGTTCTCCATGGATCATCGGCATGTGCTACAGTAGGAAGCTGCCACGCAGTGGGATGCCATCCGCCCTGGAAAGCAGCCAGAGCTCCTGGTGTCTGATGTGGTATGATAACCTGCTAACTGCTTTTGAGCAAGGTCACAGCGTGCCGCTAAAGAAAACTACAGTGTCACGCAGGCTTGAGGTCAAGCTGAGCTTCAAGACGCACAGGTTGAGCTTCTACAACATCAGCCCCACCAGTGGGAAGACGCACATCTACACCTTTAAGGCCAATCTGAGTGAAGCGGTGCACCTCGCCTATAGGATGATGTCAGGACACCCCAAAGGCAGAGTCACAATTTGCTCATAAACAGAAGTTTTCAGCATCGGCACACAGGAGAAACAGCTAGGTAACTTTATCCACAAAAACAAAAGTTGAGAAAATGTTTCTGTAATTACATAATTAGAAGCTTTTCTAAGACTGATAATATAGGGCTGCTTTCACAACTGATCTTTCATCAATTTCAACAACCTGTTTATGTGCACAACATGGTGTTTGCACCTTTTTTTATCTTATTGGAAACAATTTTTCAGGAAATTGGGATATGTTTTTCGTCAGATGAAGGTGAAATGGCAGGATGCAATGTACATAACATAAATATGATACCAAAACATTTTGTGTAAATTAATTGGCGTTCTGACCGCTCAGTCTTAGTGAAAGTTGCAGCTTTGACTTGTAACCAAAGATGACCGAGCCTCTCTGGTACACCTGGGCCACATATCATAGCTAAGCTAACCACTGTTGTTATCAGGTTCTTTCGTGCCACATTCTCGAGTCCCAGATATACTGCCATTGCTGTGATGAAGAATCATATTGTCATCTGTAAAAAGAAAGCAAAATCATTTGGTATATAAATATCTGTGACTGAGATTTTGATTGCTGTGCAAGATTGTGAGATCCCTTCAGTTTACATAAATAATTAAGGAGTTGTTTTGTTGCTTATGTGCAGTGTTTTTAATGTATTTTAGCAATAAAAAAACACAATCAAAATTTGCTTTGGTGTTCCTTCATTTTCTTTTCTGATCAAAATAGCTTCCTATTTGTTTTTGGGTAGCGGTTCTCAACGTGGGCGGTACTGCCCCCCAGAGGGCGTTCAGAGGACGGCAGGGGGCGCTGGCGGACATTTTTAAAAAAGCGGGGCGCTGGGAAGCCTTTGGGGGGCGTTTGGTCGAAGGTAAACTTTATTGTTAGTAATAAAATAATGGTCAGTGCAAAGTAGCCTGCAAATTATTTGGTGGGGGCAGTGGCGCAACTACACATTTTTCAGGTGGATGTGAATACATAAATCGACACACGTGAAGTTGCGATGCTCTTCCCCTCACACCTCCCCCCGTCCAGAAGACTTATTTCTTTTTTTGGAGGAATCTGCGTACCAAATTCCATACGTCCATGTTAAAGTTGCAGTATGTAATTCTTCTGACTGCAATTTACTGATTAAATATGTAAATAGCTCAAGATTTCAGTATCTCGCGAGACTACCGATAGAAATGTACATTAAATTGGGTCTACTTCATTTTCTGTAACTAGTACGCGAGTCGGAAAGATAACGCAGCGCTCCTGTAATGTAGTATATATGAAACTTTGGTATATTAGTTTGTATTTATTATATTTTTTATATTTATTATATTTTCCTTAAAGATAAAAAAAAATCCAAAGAGCCGTGCGTTTCTGTGAGCTGACATTTTGAAACAAGAGTGCAGAGACCCCGCCCGCACAACTCACAGGCGACTGCGCTGACGCTAAGATGATGCCGAGCTCCCGTCAACTTGTCAGGTGACCGAACGGGAAATTTGGTCAAGGAAAGCGCTCAGGAGACGCAGCTATGTCTCCTGATCGATGTCTTGAATGTTTACAGCGGATGCTTCATCGGATCTAGCTCATGTTGGAATCAGATATCTGACTGCGACATTTTGGAGAGATTACGTGCTTTAAATCGAGTCTTTCTGAAGGGGTAAGCCGCGACTGTTTACAATTTGGAACGCTCGTTATGTGTCAACGTACGAAAAACACTGGCTGTAGTTTCACGCTTGTTTTCATCCCGACGTTGAGCTGTCGGCTTTTGAGCAGTGTTAGCAAATGTTGAGTAAAAGGGTGAAAACACAATTCTCATCTTCGACGTGTTTCTCAAACGAGGAAGATAATGTATTTCTCCAACAGCGTCTTCCGAAAGCTAGCCGTAAGCTACATGTAGCAGCTGTAGCTGACGCCTGAAATTCCCCTTTAACAGAAACCACCTCCATAGTCCACATACAGCACTTTGACGCAGGTCTGTATAATAATTAGCAGCTCAATTACAGCGTAAGTTTTTTTTTTTGTATAGCACATTTAAGCAACAATGTAAAGTGCCACCAACTCAAGGCAACTCCAGCCGCTTTTCTCTTCCTTTCCAGTCCGACCTCTTTTCCTGTAGTATATTGTTTTATTATCAGGATATGTGGACTGTTGTAACCTGAGTCACTCCCAACTGTCGAGTGGGTGTTAGTTGGTGCTAAAGGGATTACTGTAGTATTACTGTAGTTGCTGTTTCAAAATTAACACTGCTGTTTAAAGACCTGTTACATAATCACCTTTTATTGCAGCAGCATGATTCTACATAAAAACTCGGGTGGGGGGGCATAAAATCTCTTTTATTTCAGTATATGTTCACTGTAGAAATAAAGATCCACGTTAAGGAACGAATTGGAACCATTAAAAGTTTCATCAAACCAATGCAACAAAACTAATCTGAGTTGTGTTGTCCTTGGTATAAATGTGAGACATGTGTTGCCCTGGATGGTCTCTTAGAAATAGGCTGAAGGAGAACTAATTTCTCCATTATGTGCAACTTAGTTTATGTGTTTAGGCCGGATGGTTGGGGAGTAACTGTTAACTGTTTGCTTTGAAGAAATTAAGATTGAGCTTGTTATGATGGAGGTAGGTGATTAATAATAATGGGCCACCAAGAATGATGTGAGAGACCACTAATGTATGTGTGAAAATTAGAAATATGCCTTTGATCAGGAGTTTCACACAGAGGAAGCAAGCTGGGAGATCAGCCGTTTCTCCAGCAGAAACAATTCATACTGTAAAGCTAACCTGTCAGCAAATTTGTAGTAAAGACAAGGCCGAAATCTTGGTTGCCAATCTGAAAACAGTAATGAGAGACAGCCCAGATATTTGCAAAACAAATGACTAATCTGTAGTAAAGGATGTCGTGTCTGTGGTTTAATATGGTGGATTCTAAATGTAAGCTTAAATTCAGCTGGGTTAGGATCTAAAACCTGTTGCCAAATCATTATGGAACTGGGTTCACCGGGCATAAAATCAGCCGTCTTCTATGGCCGTTGCATTTCCCAGAACAAAATCCTAAAAGGAAAACAGTGAAGTGATCTGAAGAGAACCTAAAAGAGGAACTGCGACTCTACATAATCTCCAGAGATTGTAAAAGAGGCGACAAAGTTCTGTGCTATTAGTGAAAGCGTGTTGAAGCATGAGTGGTAGGGTTATCAGACAGTTTTTTTAAAACAATTATTTCTTAACATGGAATTTTTCCCGCAGTAAATAAATACATACACATTTAAAAGTTGGATTTAAAAACAAGAACAAAAAAACATTTTCCGTGTAAAATTATGCCACTGCAATAAAATTGGAATTTATTTCAAGGCTTTTTCCGCATATTTACCAGGGATATGTAATCTGTTAGCAGAGATTGATCCTTCTATAGTATATTGACAGTACCTACAGAAGTTTGAGATCTTTGGGAAAGCCCTTATGTTGACATGAGAGTTTGATCTGAGTGACATTCCTACGTTTAGAAAACAAAAGATTCAAACCATCCTTTTACAAAGTCCGTTTCTTATTGAGCAGCCAGATGGGAGTTCACTGGACTGAGTCACAGGTTTTGTTTTTTCTTTTTATTCCCCCCTCCTCCTCTAGGAGCTGACAACATGCTAGCCACGGTGACTGCCGTGTTTACATTGGCTCAGTACAATGACACGGTGTCACCTACACCTCTGGAGAACACATCTGTATTCCCAACTGAAGGTCAAGCCAACATCACCAAGCCTCACAAATGCCTACAAGTCCTTTACGAAGATATCGGAGACTCCAGGTACCGTGGAGGACGGTCGATTTTTAAAACTCTCGATTGTGTAAGATAGCATCTCACTTTCATGTTTCTGCCTTAGGGTGCGCTTCTGGGACATCTTGCTGCTGGTGCCAAATGTGGCCTTTTTCATATTCTTGATGTGGAAGCTTCCCTCGGCGAGGGCAAAAATTCGACTCACTTCCAGCCCTATTTTTGTCACCTTCTACTTGCTGGTAGGCAAAAAACATTTCCGCTTGCGGCATGGTTTGTGAAATTTCTGTGACCTTAACGGGATGCATGTCCCTGTTGTTGGAGATGCACTGATCAAGCTTTACTTTTAATCTCAGCTCCCAGTTTGCATTGAAGTCTGACCTGTTGGTTCTAATTTCCACCAGTTCTAGACTAAAACACACGAGAGAGAGAGAGAGAAAAATATTTTGCAAATGTTTTTATTTGAATTTTCTTATTAAGAATAAATTTGCAATATAATTGCAAATTAATCCCCATTTATGTATCCAAACACATGGTTGACCTTGGTGTGATTTTTATTAAACTCAGATAATAGTGGAAGGAAATATATGATGCAATTATAGACATCAGATTATATATAGGCTTTGACATAATTTTTTAGTATTGACCTCTTAAGACTATTACAACTACAATTCCAGACATTAGTAGCTGTAGAGTTGCTGGTTGATTCTTCTGGCGTCTAACCCATAAAAAGTGCTACTTTCAGCCAAAGTAAGGTTCAAATGTCTATCTACTGTTTATGTTCTTCCTTTAACTGTATTTGCTCTTGATTTGACTGTCCATTAACAGCCAGTGCCACACTAAGCAAAATGTTCTAGCTGTGACGGAAACAATAATAGATGCACAGACAGCTACATGTTATCAGCTAAACTTTGGTCTATGTGTTCTCCCGGATGGGCTGTGTGTGTTGTATAACATGGTGTGTACTGTGTTTCTCAGGTCTTTGTTGTCGCAGCAGTTGGAATCACTCGCGCTATTGTTTCCATGACTGTCAGCGCATCCAGTGCAGCCACCATTGTGGACAAAGTAAGAGAGAAAAAAACGTATGAATAGAACTGTATTTTTTGGCAGGAGGAGTGTGCAGGGGGATCATGAGCACAACTAAGAGTCCTGACCAGCTTTCTTGTTTAAGAAAAACAAAAACCTGTTCATAAAAATGTACTTACTCGTAGGGTATCAGTTTATTTCTCTTGCTAATTATGTACTGTTGGATAAATAATCATGAGAATTTAATATAAATATACATTCATTTCATTTTCTCAAATTATTTCCATTGATTCTGATCCACATTTGTGCCAGTGGAGTCTTTAGGTATGGGACATCATGACACCCGATTACGCCAAAGTAACCCCTGGTTGATGGATATGATTTATTGAAGTCATGCAACTCAAATTTATTACAATAAATTGTGGATGCATTTTCCAAAATTGCTGTGTATTGTCAGCTAACAGAGCAGGTTAAAAACTCCAAGGTGGGTATGAATTGATGCATGGACATAGTGAAACTTCGGCAACTGACTCCAACTCTAATGTCCTTCTTCACAGACATTATATGTTTGGTTGAAGGGTGGAGTTTGTTTTTTCCTTTCATAATCAGAAGTTGAAATGTCCAAGTTTCCCATTGGGAAAAATTAGTAGATCTTGTCGCAAAATGTGAATAGCACTTCACACGAACATTGTGCAATAAAGCACAGAGTTCCATTTTCAAATTAAATTGTAATCTTACACTTAGTTGTGTTTGAAATATTTGGAGATTATCTTGTGCAAAATTTCGTTTTTGAGAGTTGTTTTAACTATTAACTTAACTATTAACCCAAATTAGGCCCTGGAAAAATGTTAGTATAATTCTTATGTTGTTTTTAAAGATAAACATAACCTTCAGATTTTGCCGTTTTTGAAGCCTGTTCAGAGCCGTGTTTGTCACAACAGACTCATGCTTACCCTAAACAAGCATGAATAACACCCTTTATGTTTACATGTAAACTTGTAATTTGTTTGAAAGAAGTGGGAAATCGACTAAGAAAAAGATACTTTTTTTTTTTGTTTATTTAGGCGACTGTAGGAAAATCTTAATAACTCAGAGGAGATGGTTTGTGCAGCTGCTTGTATGTGGGCTTTCATGTATGAACGGAAATGCTGGGCTTGCATTCCACACATGCCAGAGAGATTCCTACTGATTTGCTGGATCGGCTATTCTTATAACGCGCTGTCATGGCTGCCGCGTTTGGGGCCTTAATGACTCCATAGAACTGTGAGGTCACGCCTGTGTAGTGGGTAAAGGAAAACATGTTGGACGACGTCTGATCTGCTTTGCTGCTGTGGTATCTGACAACGTCTGCTGCTTCTTTAGGTGCTGTGGGAAATCACCCGCTTCTTCCTGCTTGCCATTGAGCTCAGCGTCGTCATCCTTGGACTCGCCTTTGGTCAGTTTAATCCGTTTGTTTCAGTTCTCTTTTTCTGCATTCTCGAAACAGCGTTTTGTATTTTCTCTCCTGTAGTCTTTGGAATGACTACATTAATTTCTTATTGTATCTGTGATTATAACTAATGTGCTTTTGTTCTCAGGTCACTTAGAGAGCAAGTCTAGCATAAAGCGTGTGTTGGCTATTACAGCAGTGTTGGCCTTGGCATACTCTATTACACAGGTAACAGGATGTCAAATGTTAATGGTAAAAGTAAAAAAAAAACAACAATAAAAATTAATTGATGTATTATTGTAGGGAACATTAGAGATATTGTATCCAGACAGCCATCTGTCCGCTGAGGACTTTAACATCTACGGTCATGGAGGACGGCACTTCTGGTTAGCCAGTTCCTGCTTCTTCTTCTTGGTGAGTAAATCTTTCTCTTGCATCAACTGCATTCCAAGAAACACACCAAAAGTTTATGCATAAGTAGGCTCATTTTTGGTGACTCTTTCTTTTTTTGTTCTTTTTAGGTTTACTCTCTGGTTGTTGTCCTTCCTAAAACCCCTGTGAGAGAAAGGATATCACTGCCATGTAAGTCTTGGATTTAAACATTTGAAAGGCTAAATATGTGTTAATTAATTAGCTTGTGTCATTTTATTTGTTCTGGGATTTGATTTATAATATAAGAACACTACAAATACCAACATGCATGAAAGCAAATCAGCTCTGTCGAAATGAATGAATCCCCAGACATTCGGCTTTCCCTGCAAACCTACAAAATATCACTATATCAGCATCTTCTAACTGTCATAAAAAGACAACGTAATTAACGATGGAGGTCTCCTAGAAAAAAGATGAGTTGTCTTTTCTAATATTGATTTTAAACAAAAAGTAAAAGCAACAGCTGTTAGTTTAAAGAAACACATGTGCAAAAGAGGTTGTGTTCATTTCAGTTTCACTTCCTTAAAAAAAAGAGAAAAAGATAAATTAAGTAAGTGCCTCTCTAAGAGACCTAGAAAAATGTAAGTTTCTTGGGTTAAAAAAAATATGTGAAACAACGCAACTCTCACAGATTGTTGCTGAATCTACCCCAGTTCACATGGCTGCTTTGTTTTTTATGCTCATTTGTTTTCCTTCCTCCCTCCAGCCAAAAGGAGTTTCTATGTGTACGCAGCCATCCTGTCCTTGCTGAACTTTGTTCAGGGTTTGGGCAGCGCTCTGCTGTGTGCTGGGATTATAGAAGGACTTTGGTTAGTATTTTCTCCTCTGCTGCATGTGAATATTTCATCGCTGTTCTCGTGATGTGAAACATTATTAGTTAAGTCACATTTGTCTTGTATTTTTTGTTTGACCGAGATGAACTTGCTTATAAATGACTTTAATTGCTACTATTGGTTTTACCAGTAAGAGCAAAATGTTGGTTTTGCTTTAGCTTGTAATCTCATTATCCTGTGTAGCTTTTACTAAAACTGCTCACTGTTTGTCTTCTTTGAACCAGCTGTGTGGACGTCACCACCTTCCTGTATTTTTCTGCCTTTGCTCCACTCATTTATATCACATTCCTCAAAGGATTCTTTGGGTATGTAATTATATGCAAATTACTTGGAACCATGTACAATTTCACAACTAGATTCTCAAAACAAAAGACTGTAAAATGTACTGAAATCTTATGACTTAGCAGGTTGTCAGTTAATGTCTCGTATATTAGAGATAAATTGAGAAAGTGGTTGTAATTGGAGAAATGAAAATGATGTTGTGATACCTTGTTAAATCCTAATAGTTGACTAAAATTGAAATCAGCTGTTTAAAACTTCATAAGAAATAACAGAGGAACGTCTGATGGATTCAGCTAACTACCATTGTGTTAACTTTAAAAAAAGATGTGATTTTAAAACACCCATTCTTTTTTTTTTTTTTTTTTTTTGCGCCACTCTGTTCACAGTTCGGAGCCGAAGATCCTGTTCTCCTACAAATCACAGGTGGACGAGCCGGACGAAAGCGACGTTCACCTTCCTCCGACCATCGCCGCGACCCTCGGCCGCAAGGACTTCACCGACCAGGGCCTGTACTACTCTTCCACCCAGATCGACGGGGCCGGTCCTGGCGGCACTCGCGTGGTCGGAGCGTACCTGGATGACGTGGCGTCGGGACCCTATGGGTCCAACAGCATCAACAGCATCGAAGCCGACCGTTGGAGACCTATCAATGTGTGAGAGGAGTCACGGCCGCACGGCTGAAGTACGGTGTGGATGAAAAGAGTTTGGCGGGACGGAGATCAGAGGAATGTTGCTGAGCCAGTTGCCTGGACAACAAGAAACTATGATCTTGGCCTTTCTTTGATGCCAGAACAGTTGGAACAAACGGACACTTAAACAGAGACTGCTGCTCATCTGTGAAGGACGCTTGATTTGTGACACTGTTGACGGAGTGCTCTGCTGCTGTCGGTCCACGCCGCCGAGGTTGTTCTCTCTATTGATTCTGGTGCGCAGGCCCTTCGATGTTAGTGCTTATCAACTTGACTCAGCACATTTATTCTAACTCCAGCACTAAATATCAAGTCCGCTGTTCTTATTTATGCAGTTTGAAGCCAGTTTTAGATGCCCGATTCTGCTAAATCTAACGTGTGATTTAGTGACGCGACACTTGTACGTTCTTGCCGAAAGGTTTGAGGCCCAACATATGAAGGAGTTTGTGTGCTGTTTTATACTTTTAAGAGTTGTGGCTGAGATAGTAGGCCGTTCTGTTTTTGAGCATAAGCTCAAAAACAGAACGGCCCACAACTATGCTCAAAAACTATGCTGTTTTTGAGCATAGTTGTGGGTTGGTCATCCAATATATTTGCTTTCCTAAGTAAAAAAAAAACACCCAATAAACTACATAGCAACTCTTAAACACAAGCGTTAAAAGCATCGGTGACACAATACCAGTTCTGAAAAGAAATTGTATTTCCCTGAGAATCTTTGTATACTTTGATTGTGTTCATACTTTATCACTTCTGCTTTTGCTTTATATTTTTTTATACAAGGTGAAATAAAACATTCCTGCCTCTTCATAGACACCTGTGGGCTTTGTAGATGCCGTAAGAAAATCATTATGTGCGACCTACATAGCAAGGCTGCTTCTGTTCGTTCACAAACCTTCTTATGTGTTCTTCCTTTCATTTTCTTTGCAGAACATGTTTATATTGTGTCTTTGAACAAGAGGCTGCTACTGCAGCTTATTTGGTGTGTTAATTCAGGACCAGCTGTTGTGAGACCAGAAACGATATTGCTCAGTCTTAACGTGTTTATGATGGTGTTAGAAAAGTCTTGTGATATAATTAGAGCATTTGATTTCCAGTGAGCAAAGAGGAATTATAATGCAGGAAATCTGAGGAACTTTCTAGTTTTCCTTTTTAAGGAAAAAAAAATTCAGTTCCTTGCCCATTTATTTAAAAGTAAAGTCTTATACCTTCTTGTATGTCTTCAAATCACATCACATACATACCAGCTATGGAATATAATTCAACATTTCCCCCAAAAGCGCAGTGTTTCCTATGGATGACTTGCATAATTAACTTTTTAGTTTCATTTCGTTGTGATTTGTATCCAGAAAGTATTGGGTTCTTAAAAAAAAGTATGTTTTCGAAAGTATTTGTTTGACTTTGGAATACATGATGTACAATTACAATTGCTGCTGAATGATGTTGACGAGCTTAGGAGAAAAGTTTTTTTCTTGACTTTAAAGGGTGCATTATGAAGAAACCATGTTCTTTTTAGACACCAAATCTTTCATAGTGAAGTTTTGCAGGTGGTGCTTTAATTACAGTGTGTTGGCCATTCCATGTGCTGCAAAATAAACTCTGGACATTTCCCTTTATTGTGTTCATTTTTGCATTCAAGTCATTTTTGCATTTCAAGAATGAAAATCCGAGTGTTTCTCCATTCTGGTAACTGAACCTTTACACACTTGCTTAAAGAAACTAGTGGTGTATTTTTCACAAATGTATACTGATAATAAGAACCAGATCATTTAAATATGGATATGCTCTGCTGCATTTAACAAAATTACTTGAATAAGTATACTAGAGTGGAAATAAATTCTGCTTTGCATATCTTTGGACTTATGACATAACCTGCCTGCAATTTGAGCTGATCAGTTGGCTTTGGTCATTATGGTGACTGAGTGAATTTTGACAGATTCCAGGAAGAATTTTTTTGTTTTTTTAAGTTTACTTGTCTAAGCCAGAAATTGACTGAAAACTCCAATCTATGTGGGATATTTCCATAGACAGCAAAGTTGAAAGAAATGATTGTGAGGGCAGTGATCATTGTCAGAACTTCATATGTTATTAATCTATTTACATTCATTAAAGTTTTCCATGCTTCTGACTAGTTTTCATTCATATTTGCCACTGCAAATGCAATTCTCTACTTGTGATTTGAAATAGATGATTTATCTGTACACTCACTATTTGGGCTTATCTAAAAAGCATGTCTTTTTCTGATGTTAATTGGAACAATATTGTAGGCTCAGACATGTAAAGCTGATGGGATTTTTTGGAAGATGTAGTGGGTGTAGCAGTAGTTCTGTACAAGGAGAAAAATGCACTTGAAAATTGTTTTAATACAGTACTTAGATCACACAATACTGATTCTGCGTTGACTTGAAATCTTATATTCAGTCTGTCATTGCCTTCTTCTGTTGAGGGCTTAAAGTTTCTCTATAAAAATTAGTAAAAATGTATATAACAATTTAAAAGACAGTAATATAATCAAAAAATAATAGAGTTGTAATATAGCAATAACATTTAAAACAGCTAAATGTTTCAATATGTAGTTAAATATCTAAATGTTATAATCAAGAATAAAGCTTAATTTTTTATGCGTTAATGTCACAATTATTTCAGTATTAATTAAATATTTTAAAGTCATTATGCGTCGTCAAACAAACTTCATTGTCTGATTGATTTAAATTGTGTAGCTGCTCGAATGCAGACCTACCAGCTAGTAGAGAGTTATCCATGCACTATGACTTTGCCAAGCTGGGTTAATCAAATAAAGAAAATTTAAAAAAATCACCATGGTGTTTTATTTTATAAGTTCCAAACGTTATCTTAAGTATGTCTGACTAGCTTTAAATGTAAGCTTTAAAAGTCGTCAACCTACAACTCCCATTATGCTTTGCAGCACTTCGTAAGCTACTCCCACTCCATTGGATGCGAATTATTTCCTATAACCAATGAGCTTTGAGGATACTGGAACGCCGAAATGACCTTTATTGGAGTATTTTGACAAGTAGTTGCGGTGGCGCCGACTCCGACTATCGTGTCATTAATGTCTACCTGCTGTTACAACTGTTAATAAGCGAGGTTGTAATATTTAATTTTATCCCGTGGAGACGGGCAGCTATCCACTCAGGATGGGAGGAAATGGGAGCAAAGCGAAGACCATATCTTTCAGGCTGGACGAACACGAGAAGGTCATAGTAGTTGAAGGAGTGAAGGTATTTAATTAGCGGGTGGTATATCCAGTCGACTTTAAGTAATTAGACATTCCAATGGATGCTAATATTATTGTCGAGGCTTTGAGGCTGAGGTTGGTCCGTGCTATGAAAGCCAGCTTGGTTCATGGTGTTTCCCAAATGAACTAGGGTTATACTATCTTTTCGTCTATATTACGCACTTTTAACTTTTATACTGAATTAAAATCTGACATATCCGTAGCTAGTAACGTGGACTTTTATAGCCTGTGTTAGCTTCTATGCTATATCAGCTAAGTTAACTGTTAAAGGGCGAAATAACGCTTCCATGACTGCCAATAAACACAGGAGGGGAAACGAAGCGCATTTTTTGCTTCTTTTATGAGGGAAGGTAGCAATCAGGTGTCTCTATTTAAATGTACTTCATTATTTAGCACAACATTAAGGCGGAATGATATTAGCAATGTCGAAGCATTTCCAGCCCAAAATCCTATAAAGTGTTTACGATCAGAAAGAGTGACTCCCTGTATACATGTAGAAGTCTTGACGTAATTATCTAGAGAATACAGGTGGATTTCAACGCAATACAATGGTGAAAACACATCAAGCTCCTTATGGAGAAAATTTCTCCTGCCCAGCAGTTTTGATCAGCAATGGGGACAACCTTTTTAAAATCAGGAGTCTTTGCACTTTAGTGATCTGTAGCACGCAGGTGTGTGTAAAGCTACAAACAGTAATTTTGTCTTTACGCTTATAAAATAAAAAATAAAATGGGATTTAAAAAAAAAAGAGTTAATTTCACTATCTTAAACTGATCCCCAGCAAAAAAAGATAAGACAATAATGACGTTTGTCATAATGAAACTTTCTTCTGTTATCTTTCTGGTCCAGCTTACTGAGAGTGTCCTCCGGCGGATGAGGGAATCTCCTGGTTCGGAAAGAGCTTGGCCTTTGCCACCTGCTGTAGACAGTCAAAAGACATCACCAAGTATTTCCTAACTGTGACCTTTCTTGTATCACATATATTAAAAAAAAAATTCTATGCTGTCGTAATTCAGAAGATTACCTGGAATAGGAAAGATAATGTGTGATTATTTGTCGTATTTACATTTGTGTTGAAAAATGTAGAACACACCAAACATATACGAAGAATTTATAGACTTGCCTCAGTACGTTTATGGGAACATGTTATTGAAATATAAAGAAAATATTAATGTGTTTATGTTTGTTTAAAGTGTTATTTAGAATATACCAACTGGTTCAGGTTTAAACTGAATGTCTTATTCTCTTCTGTAAACTGTTCATACCCATTTATAATAGCATTGTTAATGTTGATGTTTACTTTTTGCTGTTTAGGTTCAAAATCTGCAGAAGTATCATCTTCACAGACACAGGAAGAGATACGTAAAAAGTACGTGTTAGTTTTATTTCTTTCGAAATGCCAACGTCACTACATTGGTTGTTTGTTGTGGTTTACAGTGTAATATTTATTTCTGCACCTTGATTTGACATTTACGATGTCATGTAAAATACCCATGATCTTAGTTTCTGTGATGCTTAAGATTTTAAAACACAAGAAGTATAATCAAAAAGTAGTTTCCCCCTCCAATGGATTTCTTCACATTTTTTGTTCTTTATTAAATAAATTTCAACATCAGAAAAAAGGTCATTCAAAAGGTAGTTTTAAAATGATTAACAGAAATTCCATCCAGCGACTTCCAAGGCCAAAACCACAAACAGTTTAGCACACAGTACAATCTGAAGTTTACCAAAACAAAATAAACATCTTTGCAATCCCCAATACTTTGGAGAAAATATTCTGTGGACTGATGAGATAAAAGTGGGACTTTATGGAAAGTTTGGTGCATCTTGTTACTTCTGATGTTAAAGTATTTCAGTAAAGGATCGGCTATCAACAGCAGCATGATGGGATAGAGCTGCTGCTTCTATACTAGGACAATATCAGGGGGCTATATTTGGAGGTCAGATTGGGGTTGAGCATAAGTGCCAGCGCACTTGAGTTATGCTGCGGGAAAATTATATAAAGGACACGAACCAATAGGGTCTTAAGCATCAGAGAAACTAAGATCATGGGTATTTTACATGACCTATAAGTTGTGAGGTCAGGTTTTCCAGTCAGAACATATTTTGACAATTGTAGATATTTAATTTGAAGAGAATTAAGTCTTAAATTGGATGACCTACTTTTTAAGGATGTGAAAGTAGACAGATGTTGTTTTAAATAAAAAAGCTAAAATAACTATTTAAACTACTTTCTAATTCCCTTTATTTAACATTAGATGTTTCCACATAATGCTATTAGGGCCATTGTGGAGGCTCTGATGAACTACTACTGGCTTTGGAGCTGCTGGTTGCAAACCTTAACCTCTGGCATGTCTCCAGTAATTGAAGATACTGCCCCCCTCAGGCTGCTGCAGAAACAGCAGTGTCTGTAGGATGACGTGATGAAGGCAGCTTATTGCACAAATATAACCTCTCACCTTTCTGATGTTAGTGAACATTTCCATTTGGTTAAAGTGAAGCAAAACAAACAGAAAAAAATTTAAGCTATAAAGAGAAACAACAAAAACTTCAATGGATTTCTTGCTTCTTGTCTGACAGAAAATTATTTTTGCCACCCCATTGCCAGCATTGCGAAGAATTTAAGTACAAATTCGAGGATGATGGCTTGTTTTCTGAGTGGGCTCTCCATGAATTGTCAAAGTTTAACATCTCATGTCTTTTCCTGACGTTAGCTATGAACGTCAACAGGCTCTATTGCAGGAGCAGCTGGCCAAGCTCAACCTGAAGGAGAGAGAGACATCAGCCATCAAAGACATGGACAGGAGCAGATATCTTGGCTACGTAGGAAAATGGAGAACCGACGAAGATCATGAAAACAGCAAGTTACTGGTGAGTGACGCTGTCTGGTTCATTGGACCTCGATTGCACGTTAATTTCAAATGACATTTTAATCCAAATAACACGCTGAATAGCCTCGACAAATAAATCTTTCTTTTCTTGTTTTGATGAAATTGAATATTGCATACCTTATGCCATGCTGCCAATGCTTTTAGCTCTAATAGAAACATAAATCTGTTCAGAATTCTCAATGATGTAATAGTATTAGAAATTCAGCACTCCTAAAAGACATATTTGCACTATTTCTGTCAGGACCACTCAGTACCACCTCCATGCAAGTTGAGAGTAATTGACAAGGTCTCGGGTTGCAGAGTACAATAATGTTTAGATGCCTCAGTTGTTGATGATGCTTGCATTTGACAGGTTTGACCAGCAGCAGTCTGATTGTGTGTATTTGTGCGAGCTTCACTGTGTTAAGGTTTGAAGCACAATTGTGTCTTGAGTGTCCAAGTGAAAGGAAGTGGAAGCTTTTTTTGCTTTAAGGTGATAAGTTATGAAGCAGATGCCTATAAAGTGTGTGAAATGTCTAGAGAGCATGAGGTGTGGAGTGTTTATGTGACCCCACTCCACCTTTTTATTTGCACCTTTTTCTTCTGTCTCACCGGTGCTTTTTGCTCGCTCTCACTTTTAAAATAAAACCTGTTTCTGTCCGAACAGATTCATTCTGCCCACCTTGATTTGTCCCTTTTGCTTAAAATGAAGCCTCGGTTCATCCAGCCAAACAATGGAGCCAGACCAGGCAGAAGCCACTCCTTAGTTTATAAATGAAAAACTCTTTTCTTTTTTTTTTTTTATCTTGCATTGGATTTTTTTTTTCCAGGAAATTGTTAGAAGTCTGATTTACACGCTTCCACAGCTTCAAATTTCACTGCTCAGCAGGTGAGCGTCCCTGTCGTTTTCAGCTCTTCCTAGCAGCATCGGCACAGCTGGAAGCTCAAAAACACGTTTCACTTTTCCTATTCTTATGTATCTTAAAACAAAGCTTTTTAAGTTGGTTGGAAGTGCTTTATTTATGTGAGTGGAAGCCGGATGAGCTCCTGAAATCATACGTTCGCTCACACACTCTAATGTGGCACCATCACAATTATACACACGAGCGCATACAGAGCAACCCCCTCACCCTTGTGTGCATGTGTGTGTGTGTGTTTCATCACATTCACTCTGGGCTTCCCAGCATGCAGGCTGCGTGTCACCGTTGGGGTGATGAGGAGGTTAGGGAAGTGTGAAGGCTATACCTGTCGAAGAGATGTGCGGCTGGCCGCCATGCCTCGGGCTGCCTGTCACAAATGCTCAAATTAGCCATTTACCTCTGCCTTAGCTCCGACATTCACTGCTGAGATGCATTGTGTGTGTGTGTGTGTGTGTCATTAGCTGTCATTGCATGTGCATTGGATACTTGTGTGTGTGTGTAAATAGGAGGAGTGTGTGTGTTTCTTGTTGCAAAGAGTTCATATACGGGTCAGTCATACCCTTTTCTGTGATGTCATGTTTGTTTTTTTTTATTTGGTGAAAAATTCAGCAGACTTCAGTCGAACATGGGATTTTTTTCCCCGCTCGTTTCTTTGATGTTTTAATATGCAAGCAGCTGTCTGTAATTTGCTTGTGTTTTTCTGATTGCTAACATGCAGATAAACGTCTCTAACAGCAGTACGCTACAAAGCTTTTCTTTCTCCTGCTCCACTTACTGACTAAAATCACTGTTGGTGTGGAGAAATCGGTTGGTCTGAAATGCCACTAGTTGTTTTCTTATTAATGTGCAGGAAGGCTCCTCATGTGTAACAGTTTACACTGCCTTGCATGGCTGCTCGTTGCACTTGATATTTATCACATTTCAGCACATGACAACCAGAAATGTGAGTGTAATTTTTGGGATGTCATTTGTTTAAGCATCTCAAACCAGCAAATATTCATAAAGCAGAGGAAAAAGCATGCACAGTTGTATTTATTTATTTTCCGAATCAGTCCTCAGTAGAGCCACATTTTTCTGCAATTACAGCCGCAAGTCTTTTGGGGTATGTCTCCGCTCGCTTTGTGCATCTAAAGACTGAATTTTCTACTTGCATCTGTTAATATTTATAGATGCTTTCATGGAACCACGTGTAACAAATTATCCAAACATTATCAGAAAAATCACAAAAAATGTTATTTTTTGTATTATAATCAGTTGTTTGTTTAGCTGCCTGTCGAGTAGGCCAGTTAGCAAGTTCATAGATATTACTTTAAAGAAATATCTATGAATTTGACAGATAAGTTCATATTGACCATAGAAATAAATGTCAGTGATATTTGAAGATATTTCTACAAATAAATATATATGAAAGATGATGAATTGTTTTTGTTTGGTAAGTTTTCTTTCCTCTTAAATGCTTTTTTAACCAAGGAACAATTATGATTTATTATTTGACTTCTGAATCTTTGTTCCTACGTTTATGTTAGCTGATATGCATCTCATTAGCTGACTTCCAAAGTATAGAACTTAAGTTTTTCACAATGCCATTCTATCTTGCTTAGGTCTATATTTAGCTGTTAAACCTTGAGTGAAGATGTGGAGAAAATAGAAAGTTCCATTAACACCTCCTGTTCTCTCCTTTGTTGTATCTCCTGTGTTTCTCTCTCTCCTCCCTGTCTGTTCTCTTCACCTCGGGGGGTGTCATTCCTGCCGCAGGCAAAATGTAATTAGTATGCCCAGGTATTCAGTGCTAAACATCTCACACACACACACACACACACACACACACACACACACACACACACACACACCCACACACACACACACACACACACACACACACACACACACACACACACACACACACACACACACACACACACACACACCGAGTTTTGGCTGCTGAGTTTGAGAAGTCTGTTATCCGGCTGAGAAGAACAGAATTTCCCACCTGTCTCTTAGCTGAGGGTGAAGATTTGTGCTGTAATATCAAAGCCGTCTTTCATCCCCAGCGAAAACACAACAGCAACATTACTTGCTGCAAATTGAATTAAGACCCAGTTTTAAAACATAATTGCAAGAGAATATTTTCTGGAGAAAACCAGAAATTTTACAAAACACAGACGAATATGAATTTATCAGGAATTTGTAACATTGGACAGATTAGCATAGTAGTTGTTTTAGTATTTGTACAGGGTTACTTGTCCATGTAATATTGCTTTCACTGTTTTTTGTGTGTTTATGCTGACATTTCTTTTAGAAGACTTGCACAACAATATCAGAACTATTTTATTTTCAGTGGACTTTGAATAATTTGAATTCACGAGTCATCAATAACCTGGGAGACATTTCTTTTACAATGCCTCCCTTTGTCATTTTTCTACATTTTATGACTTTACAACTTACTGGGATGCCTTGATGTTAAGCCTTACTATACATTTCCAGTTCTATTTAATTGAATTTGTTCTGACTAGGCCATTAATTCACACAATTTGCTGTTTCATCCTTCCTCTGGATGTATGTTTAGGGTTGTTGGGTTGCCAGAAAGAAAATCTCTGACACATTCTCAAGTGTTTTGAATCTTCTTATGGATTCTGAACAGCTTCCTTGTCTCTGCTAAAGAAAAACAGCCCCACAGGATGATGCTACCGCCACTGTGACTCTGTGTGATATGAAGTTCTAGATATGCTCCACATATAAACTTTTGCATTTAGGCTAAGAAGTTCAGTTCTCATCTGAGCAGAGCACCTGCATTTGTTTTTCTGTGGTCTACTTGTAGCTTTTTTCTGGTCGCTTGTCCCCAAAAGCTAGAATTGTTTTTCATGTAGACCAATTACCCACTATAGCTGTGGGTTTGCTTTATCCTCTTTTTTTTTTTTTTTTTTTTTTTTTTTTAGAAAATTTAATTAAAAACTTGTTGGTACCTTGGAACCTTACCCCATAATAAATTTTTGGATTTAATGTCAAAAAATTTTAAAAGGGGTATGAATACTTTCATCCTAACAGTTGAACCTGAAGAAAAGCTCTGCATCAAGAGCAGCTTGTAACACCTACAGCCGACTAAATCTGACAGGTTTTATTCATCCGTAAAGAATGACACTGTCTGTAGGAGGATCCTTTTGGTTTTGTGGTTAAATCACGAAGTGTAATAAAAGATTTAGCGCCCTTTTGTTCACCTTCTTATGTCCCTCTTGTGAGATTGTTTCGCCTGTGTGTTTAAAGCACCCCTCATGCTCTCTAATATCTTTTGTTCTTTATTGCTGCATGACATTTTCACTAGTTGCGGTGCCGTTTTGTTGAGGCTTGAAACACTTTAATATTTTTCCAGGGTGTGTTGGTTCCGGTGTGGCAAAAAACATGCAGTTTTGTGATTAGGCACTAGATGGCATTGTTGGAACATTTTCATTCTTGGTAGGGAATTAAAATTGGGATGGAACCCGGCCCTACTCTACAAAATGGGCTGTTGGGCAACATGTTCTCCTAGATTCCTTTCTCTCTTCTTCCTCCTGTGTGTTTGTGTGTGTGTCATTGATGACACATGGAAATGCTACTGTCCAAGAGAAATTATTTTAAAAAGCAGTCTGAAAAGCTTGGCATTCGTTAAAGTCAGACCTGAGATTACAAGCCTTCAGACCACAGGTGCTGGTGCCACACGTTAACAATGTGCTGCCCTGCTGCTGTGTACAAACCACCAGGAAGTGACACCTCACTAGAGTGTAAATGTTGTGTTTTGCACTGAATATGCAGCTTTCAGCTACAAGATGTTCCTGCTAACCAGCCGTCTCCCCTGCTGTCTCACTTTAAAAGACATTTGTCAGTCCCCTCCACCCCCCTGGTTTTAATCTAACTTCAGCTAATTTCTTTACTAGCATTGATTTTTTTTTAACTTTTTTATTTTTTAACCATTACGTTTTAATTGAATTTTCTTTATCTCCACGATTACAAACAGGCCTGGCACATCTCTACTGTTATTAATTAGCACAGTTTTTTATTTACTGACTCATCCCTTCCTGATAACCAGCCTGAAGCAACATTATTTTCTCAACTATTATCCTTTCAGCAGATTTGAAGATTTATTGCTTTTATGTTTTAGCAGAATAAATGGAAATGTTAACTGTATTTTTGCTCTGAAAGAGGAAGATTGTCCTTATGTAAGACTTCAGTCTTTGATAGAAAACACAGCATTCGAGGCTGGTATTTTTCCTTGAAACAACTCATGTTTAAAACCAGGCAGCTTTGTGGACAGAAGCAGCCTTGAGTCTCTAGGCTAGAGATTAGCCAGAGGAAAAAACAGATATAGTTTAATAAGTAATACAGCAGCTAATAAGCAAGAAAAAAGCCTTGTAGTTTATTGCAAGGCTTGGAAATAAATTGCGATGCTTCATCCTTGCTGCTGGTTGACTAGTTCACCTCCTGATTAGCCAAAATCTGAAATGGAAAAAGGATTGAAGATAACTGGTCTAAGAGGAATAAAATGGAATAAGGAAGTAGTTTGATCTCAATCAGTCACAGATGGAAAACATCTGTGCCTGGATGGAAAATGTGATACATTTTTAAAATGTATCACATTTTTTAAATATGTGATACATTCTCTTTAGACTAGATCATTCTAACTATGAATATGGTTTAATCTATAATCCATTGTATTGAGGATTTGGCCATGTAAATCTCCATCTTTGCTGAAATGTTAATCACCATCTTTGCATATTTTCTTTAAGAATTTTGCTGTATTTAGCTTAATCTATGTTCTAATAAACTCTGACTAGCAACCCTGTCGCTCCAAAGAAGTATCACCGCAACATTGTGTTACCGCTACCATTTTTTACAGAGGTAATGAAATTCTTTAGGAAGATTAGCAGCTACACACAGCATAATGCACACTGACAATAAAGCTCAGTTTTGGTGTCAGATGTTTATAAACTAGAATTCAGCTTCTACGTTTATAACTCAACACTGATTTAGACAGTATAGTGTGAAATTGTTATTGTATACATCGAAGTGTGAGGTTGTAGCATCACAAAATGTCAAAGGGTGATTGAATACTTTTATAAACCTTTGATCATGCACACACAGTCGTACTTTAACATTTACCTCACATAGAAACACTAAAAACAAAAAACTGCCATTAAGACTAAGTCTAAGCTGCCTCACCTTAGTCTCACCAGAGACTTGACATCTTTTCTTCCTGTTAAATCACATAAGCCCTTTGCGTGTGCTTGCTCATTCATAGATGCAAAAGCTTGCAACCTTCATTTTGAGTAGCTGAAGCTGCTGTCGAGCAGATAACGCCTCAGGTTGAGCAGATTTTGATCTGTGGAGCACAAACTCTATCTGCTGAAAGGTTCGATGTGCTGCAGTACAGCACCCATCCCATCAGAGAGCTACTGGGATGTAATGAGTAAACTGGACAAGACTTACCATGAAAATAAATTCCATCATGCTTGTTTTTATGGAAGTTTAGTTGTTAGACCAGTTCATATAGGATAAATAAACATTTGTTATTTTTCTTCACATATGATCACATTTATTTGTGGTAGCAAAGACATACAAATTTTACAGAACGGTTTTATTATTATTATTTTTTAGATACTAACAAATGTACCTGATCTAATCTATTACAATTATAACTGTTTTGTATGATTTGTGTACACATTTGTTGAACAGATAACTGTACAACTCTTCTGTCTCCTCTCTAACAAAAACCTATTTTTCTTTTATCAGCATCCGTCTTTTATTCTGCATTCTCTTTCTCACTGTATCCTTGGCAGCGCCTTTTTTTCTCCCCCCCCCTCTGTCTCTGTGACAGTCTGTGTGCCAAAGAAGGCTGATGATGAGGTGTTAATTCATCTAACCTCCCACGATTATGTGAAGAAACCTCACATTTAATGAGCAAACAGCTAGACTAACCAGTTCATGCCTCTGGTATTTCTGCTACACCTCGTGTGCATGAGCATGTAAGAGTTCATGTCTGTATGTATTTTTTTTAATTTACAGGTGCATGAAGATATACATATCACCCACAGGTGTTGGTGTGGTGACAAATTTAGAAATGCTGTGCATAAACACTTGAGCGGTTGTCAAGAGGCTCTGCACTTATTGTTGTCATATTATCCCAATGTAAAAGTGAGAGGTAGCCATACTTGATATGGAGTTATCCTTTCTACCAAACTAAAATGACTCCAAATAATACACAAAGTCCATGAACATGAATGCACAATTGTAATGCATAAACAACTGAACAATTTTTAGGGAGGTGTGGATTTATTCTTGGACAATTCCATTCATGTGAAAAGGTGAAAGTCTCCTTTTTGACAGTAATTTTCATTTTACGAAAGATTTTGTGGGGCTGGTGGCCTTTATTCTAAGTATTTTTAATTTTTTTTAGAGGAAAGGGGTTAAGAGAAGATGGGGAAAGACATGCTACAAAGATCCTGAGGTTGAGAGTTGAACCACGGACGGCTGATTCCAGTGCTAAAAGCCGCCGTTTATCGGGTGGCCGCTGTACTGCTGCACTATGAGGCGCCTAGAGAGTTTCCCCTTTGGCCAAACTAAAACGACTGCAAAAACACCGCAAAATGCATTTTATTTTATTTAATAAAATAAAATATTTATACCCAGTGGAGCCAAAATTAATGATTTAATTGCCAGTAAAAGTCAAATAATATGCATTAATGCAATGTAATCAAACCCTTGAAATGTTTACTTACTGCCTAATATACCCAAGCATTCACAGCTGCCATGATGAAGAGGTGATCTGTGGTACTCACTTCCCTTTATAGCAGGCATAATGTTGTCCCTTATCACTGAAATATAGTTGTTCCTCAAAACTACTTTTTTGTAGCAGTAATAATAGAATAAAAACAGACTATTTAAAAAAAAAAAAAAAACTACTGTTGTAAATACTAAAAAACTTCACATTGAAGCTTGAATATGAGTGTATATGCCTTTTAATTCAAAGGTTTTGAAAAATGCTGCTTTATAGCCAATTTAGCAGCTCTGATAAATCTTAAGTTTAGACTCAGGGGCTCAGCGTTACCACAGATATGTATTATTACTGGCACATGTGATGGATAACATGCTTACTTCCATTATGATATGACAGGGAGAGAAATTAGCCACAGTTTTCAGGTATTTTCTCTTCTCTGTTTGTATTTGCATCTGTCTCCGTCTTTCTTTTTGATTAAAAAGTCAAATCAAGAGTTAAATTGTGCACACTGTGTCTCCCTGTGACATTCTCCACACTAATCCTAATTTTATTTCTCTTCCCTCATTTCGCTCTCTCTCTCTCCTCTCCTGACTTTCAGGCTGAAACCAAACCAAAACCTTTTCTCCCCAAACACATAGATTCATTCACACGCACCATTTGCATAATTTAGCATTTACATAATTGATTTCCAAGGAAGCGTTTCACACTTTGTGAGGTGGTGTTGGAGACCAAAAGATCTGATATTGCCATGCATGCACATATGCGCACTCACTCACTCACTCACTCACTCACTCACTCACTCACTCACTCACTCACTCACTCACTCACTCACTCACTCACTCACGCACGCACTTACTCACTCACTCACTCACACACATTTACACTGCCATGCTCACATGGTTTTGTTGTGTCACAGTCTCTGCCTCTGTTTTTTCTGTTTTCCTCTCCCACAGAGAAATAGACAGAAACACACTATGTTACTGGATGGTTAAGATTCCAAGTCTAAATGAAGCGTGAAGCGTTGCCAAGCTGCTGCATCTGGTGACCTGCTCGGTACACGCAGCAAACATAATCAACTAAGCATACATGATCAAATGTATCAGGATCCATGAAATTGGTGCGGTTAAATTGAAGGAGCATCTTTGATTTTTCTGGGCTGGTAAAATGTGGCCCCCTTTTTACCTATACAGATATTTTGCACTTTTAGATCATTCTTATCTAATAAAATGCATGAATTACTCTCAGGCAGACGCAAGGACCCATCAAGTCTCATGAGAAAACAGAATTTATTGAAAGGTTATTTGTCCTCTTTTTTTCTCCTCTACATATTACTCACTTATATTGAAACGGTTTGGAGAGATATGTCATTATTTGTACATTGTGCCCATTCCAGATACTTGACTAGAAAAGAACATAAATATTAGGATCATAACTCTAAATATGAGGTGGTGCAAAGATGAAACTGTTTCTGATTAAAAATGGATGACTTTTGCATGTTTTTTCCAGGTAAAATAAGGTGTTTATTCCATTGTTGTTGTTTTTTTTGTAGTTTTCTTTATTTCCTCACATTGTTCAAGCTAAACTAATGTTTCAGCTATTGTCCATTTACCCCATGTTTCATACTTCATTAGGTCAGTGGGTTGAACAATTTGTAAATGAATAATGTGATGTAAGATTGCATTAATTTTGAATAACATAAACCTGATTTTTATCAAGAAGGCAGTATGGATGTATGGATGAACACACGGATGTCCATTTTGCAGATGTCCATTTTGGCTTTCTGTGTAAAAGTTTTTTCAAAACATTTTTTACATCTGTCATCTTTTAACCAATACTTTTCTTTTGAAATATGTCATTGGGCAAAAGGCAGGTCACACCCTGGACAGGTCACCAGTCCATTGCAGGGCAGAATAAGTGACATGACGGCTTGGCATTTTCCTGGGATTTGGTATCTCAAATGGTAGAACAAAGCATTCGTTTCCTCTAGTCAATAAATTCACCTCATTTTAGACAAAGTTGCTGGCATGTCCTCTAACCTAACAGAACATACATGGCCTGACTCGTGACAAGAGAACCAAATACATGTTTTTATTGTCCTGAAGTTGATGTTATATACACGAGTGGATGGTTTAGAGCAACTGCCATGACGATTCCATAAGTTAATCAATAGGTTTTTACATTCACGTTGACGTTTGGTCATCAGGGAGATCTGGGTCACATAAATATAATGTAGATGTACCTGCAGTCACACTATATGCCATTGGCCTGCAGACTCCATCAAACTGCTTGGGCGTGTGTGTGTGTTTATCTGTCTGCATCTCTACAAGCCCCTTCACCTCTCCTCTAAAATCTCTCATCTATGGAAATGGGACCGCCTCACTCCTGTGAGCAATCCATGGGGATCCCGGCTATTCACACATACATGGACACTCTTAGACACACATTCAGATTTGGTCCAGCGATCGAAGAGCGGGAAGATTTAACAGATGGTGTCGGCTGTATCCGTTACAAAGATTACCCAAAACCACACAAATGCATTTTGCAGCCACTGGCTTTGTGAGTTCACCTCATTTAACTCAATGGTGTTTTTATGAGGCATGGCAACATTAGAGCCACCTACCGCTTTAATCTGTCCCCTCTGTGTTCTGTATCCAATGCCAGACTGGGAGAGCTTGGTAGGAACCGAAAAAACAGAATATGGCATTGTACGCCTGTCTGAGCTTTGCTTGATTTTTGCATAGCCTACCATATATGGTCATATAGTACTTTGTGGCTGCATTTGACACGAAGTCGTAAAGGTCTACAAATTATTATGAGTAGCAAAAAAATGCATAGGCTATATTAGGAGTGTTGGATAACTCCATGTTCATTTATTTTTCCTAAAATTTAGGAGTTATTTCAACAGAATAATGCACAGGAGCTCAACTGCTTTAATAAACCTCAACAGTTTTTACTATAAATCACAGCAAAGCTTTGCTTACAACTTTTGACTTGATTAATTTTTAACTTAAAAAAAACATACTGTGAATAAGCAGTTTAGTTTAAGAAACTGCAAAGCATAACTTTTTAGTGTCTTTAGAAGATCATGTTGATCTCAGTACACTGACATGCACATCTTGTCTGTCACTCTTTCAATATTTTTGTTTTCTATAGAGCACCCAAAAATGCTGCCACTGAAATGATTTTAAAAGGTGTCGCTCCTTATGTAAGGCTGATGTAGCTCAGTGTTGTCAGCCATCTTGACAACTTTGATTAGTCGATTCTGTCAACAAAACATGGCAACTCGGATCATAATACCATAACAGAAGCTATACTGGAACCAAGTTACAACATTCAGTCCTTGGATAGTTTTAGATGGATATAGGTTTGTGTAAGCATGAGTATGTTTCTTTAGCAATACCTCTAGATCAGTGGTTCTTAACCTGGGTTTGGTGAGTTGGTCTGAGGGGTTCGGCGGAGCCTCTGCCACGGAGGTACAGACACAATTGTGTAAAGTCGTGATGACGCCCCGCTTTGCCATCACTTGCTGCTGAGGATCACGTTACATTGCTCAGCCAATCAGAGGATCACGTTACATTGCTTAGCCAATCAGTGCTGCAGAGGAGCACTGATTGAAGGAGCTCCACTCTCAGCATGGATTTGAGCTTGTGTCTTTAATCAGCAAAACTCACCGTTTATACCAAATACTATAGTCTAAATCTGCTCCTTAGGTTTAGTCGCATCCTTTTGGGGTTGGTACTGCCTCTAGTGGCGTGGGGTGGTAACACAGCTAATATGATTACATTACTAAATCAGAATACCGCAAATTATTTTGTGTGTCGGCGGGGGGGGGATAAGAAGGGTTCGGTGAATGCGCATATAAAACTGGGGCGTTCTGTACCTCAAAAAAGGTTAAGAACCACTGATCTAGATAAATGAAAGGATATATTTTCTTGTAATTGTAATGCAATATAAACTCTAAAAGTAAACCGTTATGCAAACAACAGCAACAACAGTTCGTACTTGTTTTTCTAAGGGATTTTAGAAGTTTCTTTCTTCTGAAGGTTTCTGGATTCTACTTTCTGAAATTTGTCTTTATCTCACCTCCCTTTTTCACCTAAACTCGGTATCATTCCTCCTTCTATTATCTCTCTAACTCCAGTTCCCTCTCTCTTTCCTAGCCAGCAGATTTGGATGCGTGGGTAAGCAACAACACTATTACCGTCTTAGTTCGGCTATCCCTTTCTCTCTTTCTCTGTCTCTTTTCTCTATTTAGATGTCATGTTTTCATTGTGCTTTAAAGCAAGGCTGCAAGTGTGCTGCCGCCATCATTTTGCACAACAAATCTTTGGGAGGTATTCAGCTAGAAAATTACACATCATCTGTGCTGCTGGCAGAGGAGATTTTACATGCAAACGCACATGTACACGCATTCTCCAAGCATCAAACAGCGACCATTGAAAGAGGGAGCGTAGAGCAGGGATTTGCACATGTGCTCTTCGAAGATGTGTGTGTCTGTTAAGTTAGCACAAGATTACACTGGATTGCAATGAATGTTATGTCAGTCAGTGTAGCTGTGCTTGTGTGCGTACTGATTTATTTAAGTGGTACATAAGAAGAGTCAATCAGTTAATATTTCATCTGATCATACTCTTACTAATTCACCTGTTAAGTAGAGGAAATAGTCATCATTTGAACATGATATAGTATTAGTGTGTGCATCTTTGGTTTAGCACCACTTTCCCTTTCCGTTTTACATAGATTAATGTGCAGGTGCTCTGCTTTGGATCTTAGACGAGTTTTTTTTTGTGTGTTCAAGTAGCATATCATGTTCATGCTAATTATCATGCATTCAAGAGTTCTTTCATGAGTTTGTTTTAAAATACGGCTGCATAATAAATAAGCTTAAAGCAATATGCTTGTTTTCTGGGAAAAAAAATTGAGTGGCTCTGTGTGTATATGTTTATGTTAATAAATTAATTTGAAATCCAAAATACATTTTTGTGAATTAGCAATACAATGCGGCAGTGAATATATTTCTCAGCTTTGTGAAAAACAGAGAGTATTTACAATCCGCTGTCCCGTGGCTTGACAGAGCTCCCCAACTTTTGTTCATTCGAAACTCATTCACTTTTATTTTTTATTGATTTCTGTTCTCTTTTTTTCATTTATTAGCTCTCTTGCTAGATTTCGATATATGTTATTCAAATTTATATTATTCATGGAGTTCTTTTTAATTATGTTGTTAATCTTTTGGAAATGATTAAATTATTTGCTCCTATGATTTGGAGACAGGTTTCTTTTTTTTATCACCAATGCATACATTTGTCTTTCTTCCCGCTAAAGGCCAACAAATTTTCAATTTGTGTATCTTTTTCTCTCTCTTTTTTTTTTTTTTTTTTTTTTTTTACATCTGTCTTTTGTCTTCTGCTTGCATGCTGCTTTGCCATGGCCCAAGCTGTGGGTCTTCCTTCAGCCAGTCTGCCATCTTCCTACCTGTTACAACTTGTGACAAGTAGGAGCTTATAAAAGCCTTCCACCTCCTGCTAATGTCAACCACACCACTTCACCTCCAGCCACAGCTGGGCCAATCTTATGCCACCTACCTAGTTTTGTAAGTGTTATTGCATGATGTTGGTTTACAGCCAAATTGACTTCCTTTGTGCTGCTTTGTAATCTAGATTTTATGGGTTCTAATTAAATGTACAATTACAACACATTGGTGATGTTATTTTGACTCAAAATGAATTTGTAGAACTTGTGAAAAGAAGTATAGGCTACACAGAAATACACAACCTCTCGTTTTTTTAACTGAATACTTGGGAAAGATGAAATCACACATTTTTGTTTTTGAATTCTTTTGAAATCTCAATATGCAAGTAATTTGTAATTCACAGTGGAAGCAAGTATTTATCATTTGCATCTTACAGCTGTACTTCTAAGCACCGTTGTGTGTGTACTGCTCTAGGGAACACAGTAGTAATCTGAAATGTTTATCTCAGCAAACACCTTCAAGTACTGTTCTCCTGCATACAGTTGTATCAAGTGGCCATGTGTATGTTACCAGGTTTAGAAGCTGTATATGGTGATTTTTATACTTTGTGATTCAAAAACATTTGCACTGTGGTTAGTGTTCTGCTTGGAGGTAAAGTACAAATGATTGATACTGGAACTAATAGTTAACATGTTCAGTGTTTCCAGTCGTGTTCGGCTGTATTTTCAGTGATTTCAGTCAATCATTTCCAGACCACCTGTAGTTGCTATTGTTGCCTCCTGCCTTTTGTATAGATGCTTTGACAATAAATAAAAATTTATTTTACAGTGCCTTGAAAAGGCATTCTTACCACCTTAACCTTTCCAGTTACAAATTTTATAAGTTTTTGGTGAATTTTCCAAACAAATATTGGAAACATGTGAAGTATATTTAGTTTAAGCTCAATTTGTTATGATGAGTAAAGTCCCTGCAGTATGCTCTTAGCTCTCTGTAAGCTAATCTTAGTATAAATCAATCTAGGACAGATGTTTTTGATTTATTTATTTATTTATTTTTTGTTGTGTTTTTCTAAAAAAAATGATCTTTGCTGTCATTCATACTTAATCTCTGTCTCTTTCTTGTTTTCTTTCCCAGGCTAGACTGTTGGAGCGAAAAAAACAGGAGCTGGCCACAGTCCACAGTTTCTACAAAGAACAATTAGAAATAATGGAGAAAAAAGTAAGGATTCTTTTGCCATTTCTACTGATTGTTTGTTGAAGTATTAGAAAATTGGAAAAACTATATTTTGTAGAAGCATTTTTTGTCCCAAAAAATTTGTTGCGTTGCACAGCTTTCTCGAGTTTTTAAATCTCTCAAAAGAAATATGGCATAATTAAGGAGGTAGCTTGATCTTACATAAGGTAAGAATGTAAGTTACACTACTACACATTGTCAAGGAAGTATTAAAATACAAATTATATTGAGTCAGCAGCCAGATGGGAATTCAGATGTGATGGAGCAGAGGCATCTCAGATGGATTTATTTTCTTAATTACATATGGCAAGGCAAGTTTGTTTGTACAGCACCATCCATGCACATGGCAACTCAAATGCTTTACAAAAAAAATAAATAAACGAAGATAAGACACCCTTCTTTCTACCATTTTAAGTGAAAAAAGATACTGTAAGTGCAGGTTGCTGGGCTTTTTATTTTTATATATATATTTTTTTTAGGAATAATGTGTTTGGTTTCTTGTATCTTATGTCATACAACAAGAAAGTTTGTGGTGTAAAGTATTAGGACTTATTGAAAATGTATGATCCACATCAGATTTTAACGCAAAAAACACATCAGGTGTCACTCAGTCGTTGTTTGGAAAATAATATGAAGCCGACATGGGGAAGATCTTGCTTAAAAATATAATAAACCCATAACTCAATGGGTGTGGAGAGCTTTAGACATTTGACATTTTCATTTGCAATTTCTCTGCTCATTGTAATTACCATGTAAACAGTAAAGTTAAATGGTTAAATGTAGAGAAAGATAATTTTGTTATAAAACCTTAAGTGGCAACCTAATATGAAATAAAGCAGTGAAATCACCAAAGACAAACAAACTCTCCTGTAGGCTATTTCCCTTTTCTCCTTGCCCATCCTATGGGTGTTACTGTGTGCATTCACAGCTTTTCCCTCAAGTATTAGTTGGAGACTCTTTGGCTCTTCCACTCTAACCCTCCCTCCCTGCTGCAAGGCCCATCAGGTATACAGAAGGGGACCTTATCTAGTCCCTGGCACTCACCTCCTTTAGGCCTTTGAGAAAACCTTTTACATAGCCAAGTTAAATGGTGGGGTCTCTGCATGACTCGTAGCAAGCGGCACGCGCTGCAATGCTTGACAGAGAAGACTGATTGGCAGGAGAGTGCAGGATGCTCTATCTTTCTTCGCTTGCCGCCACAGTCCCTTTTTCTCTCCTATCTTTTTCTCCCCCCATCATTTTCTTGCAGCTGACCTGAATGTGGATGAGGTAGTGAGAACGAAAGGGACTGAGTGGGAGGAGATAAAAAAAAGGCTATACGGACTGTGCATTAAACAGACTGTCTGTCCTCAGTCGGCGACCATCTTCCACCTTATTTTCCTTCATTTTTCAGTCCAACACTTTATTCATCCGGCTCTCCATTCGTGGCATTGCCCCTATTTTGCTGCCTATCCTTCCTCTCTTTATTCTCCCATAACTGTCACTGAATTTAGTTGGTTGAAAATAAATGGTCTCTTAAAACCTGAATGGTGACCGACAGAGGTCATATACATAAAATTAAAAAGACTGAAGGAGGTCATGATTCAGTTATGTATTTAAGGAAGCTTTTCACAATGTATTGTCAAGAATGAATAAAAGAAAAGGCATTTATAACAGAGTCAGTTCAGTTGTTTCATCAGTAATGTCTATTCTGTTGCTGCTGATAGTCCAAGATAGTTTTACTCTGACATAGTCTAGATATGGGACATGTATTTCCTGACTAAAACGCAGTATTTTTATTTGGTCATATTGGCAACTATTTCTGATGTTAATGGTCAACAATTGCTAAAGCAAAACAAAGAACAAATTCAATCACAAATCAGCTAATCCAAAAACAATCTTTATTTTATTTTGATTTCTGAAATAAATCAAATCCTGCTTCAATGGAAGTTGCAAAAATCTTCAGGATCTACCTAAATTCTAATCCTTTATAATTAAATATAATACTGACCACACACATGCTTTAGACATCTTTGTACTTGTAAATGTTTAAAACAAAGATTAAAAACAAATTAATTGGAAAATACAGAAACAAATACTGTTTTATCTTCCCTTTAACTTAGTTGAAGTCCTTGAAGTTGTCTGGAAGAATGTGTGTGTGTGTGTGTGTGTGTGTGTGTGTGTGTGTGTGTGTGTGTGTGTGTGTGTGTGTGAGTGTGTGTGTGTNTGTGTGTGTGTGTGTGTGTGTGTGTGTGTGTGTGTGTGTGTGTGTGTGTGTGTGTGTGCGTGCGTGCGTGCGCGCGCACACGTGTGTGGCCTGTGTGAAAAGACATGATCAAACACACTCCAGTTTCCTGTTTGTCTTACAAATAAAAGAAGATAACAAAGTATTCTGTTTGTCTAAAGGCTGTAGATGCCATTTGAGTTCACTACTAACACAAATGTGCAAACAGCCGGTGTGTGGGGGTGTATGTGTAAACGTGTGATCATTGTCTTTTTATTGACAGGTTCACGTGCAAGCTGTCATTTTTGAAGCACTTATTCTACAGTAACCGATTGACTACATGCATCCTAAGGATATTAACGAGTTTTTCACATATATACTGACAATAAAAACATAGCTGTCCAATGGAGTTTGGATTTCCACTGCAAAACAACATTTCTTACATGCAAGTTTTCTTGTATGTTTTTTACATCCAGTGTGAACTGGATTGATGTTGATGGTACAGACTGTGCTGCTCTTGCAGGAATGGTGGAGCTTACTACTACATACTCAAAGAGGTTTCCAGTCATCTGGGATATGACAATCCTAAGTACTTAAGTAGAAGGCAACTGGACTTCTTGTTAGACTAAGCTGAAGAACCTTTTCATTCCATATATAACTGGAGTCGAATAAGAAACGAAGAAGGATATTTTTCCTGGCATGATATTCTTGTGTGTATTAAACCCAACAAAACTATCTAACAAAAATTGGTTCATCCCTAGGACAAAAAACACTCAAACACAACCTTAGTGGTGAACCAACAACCCACTGATTGTGGAGTGAACTCCGACCACCACCGTCGTCGTCATCAAGAAGAACAAACTCACAGGTTTAGAATCCACAGTTCATTTGCATCTCAAGGACAAGAGACACCTGTTTAAAGACAGAAATGTGTAACTTTTGGCAGGGTAGACAAGTGGTTTAAGAGAGCAGGGAAAACGTCCATAAATGTTTAATATGAACACTATACAGAGGAGATGGCTTCAGATTTCATCTTTCAAACACCAACTCTGCAGCCCTGACTCAACTCCTCAGGAGCAAATTACACCTTAGAGGGCATGATAGAAACGATTCAAATGGAATTGTTGGTGGACATGTTTGCGTTGTTGAGTAACAATCCAAAAATTGAGCTAAATGGATGGTAGGACCCGCGATTGCGCCATTAGTGATTTCAGTTGGCTTACTGGTATGATTGTTATCATTGCAACTTATAAGCATGTTACTTTCAACCATGTTCAGAACTGAAGAGGCATTTTGGATGAGAGGCGAAGATTAAAGAGAAGCAGCTCAGTGACCTTCTACTTAAGCACTTAGGAGGTTAATGGTATAAAGAGGCTCATAATAAATCTGTCTACCTGACCATCATTTCTGAATCTGACTTTTTTTTCCAAAGGAGCTCCCCACCTGTCAATGTTGGTCAAATCTCTGATGGCTCGCCAGAAGGTTGCCTTTAGGACAGACTATAAGTATTACTCTTCTGTGCCAGATTTTAGTTTGTCCCAAGGCTCCTTACTTTGGACTCTGAACAAGATGATTGACTATAAGGAAAGGTCTAAACATGTCTCATACAAAAATGCCTAAACAGAGTTTTGCAGATTTTCACTCAAAAAATAAAACAACACAAAGCAAACAAACAAACAAACAAACAAAAAACATTAAAGGCAATGCAGTCCAAATTGTATAATCAGTGCTAATTTTGACTCACTTGAGCCTGAATTCATTGATGGACAAATGTTTTTGCTCTACCTGGGTCCCTTCAAACCCACCATGGCTCTGGCAGCTGCAGCATCTGAGAGAGACGAGGTCACAAGGGATCATCAAAGTCACAAGAAGACTGATGAACCAAAATGACTGTGTAGAAGATGATATTTAATCAAATATAAACTTCCTTCTGGCATCTAATGGACAGAACTTGTGCAGATGCAATGAATAGTGAGCTTAGTCACAAGAATGGTGTTTTTAAAATAAATAAATAAAATGAGACAGCAACAGAATTTATTTTTTGTATCAACACTTTCCAAGGAGAAATTTTAATAAATAAAAACATTAATAAAGAATAAAATTAGTAAAAATTGTAGACGAATTGTACTCAAAAGAAGTGTGTTTAGCTGCCTTTACCATTAAATGCATGAGCACATGTAAGTTTGTTTTGAAGAGTACATAACGGTCTACAAAAAATATCAAAAGAAACATAAAAAACTGACATGGCATTTAGTTTGCGATACATGGAAAACTATATCTAATGGGAAGGTTGGTCAGTAACTTTTAATGTCCTCTCTTTCATGAAGCAAACACACACAGGATCAAAACCCAGAGTCATCAGGATTCCACTTACTGAACATGCGTGAACATCCTTCAAATCTCCTTTTCTCGCAGTCCCCACTCTCCACCGTGTCGCTCACTCTCATTAATTTTTGGAAACTCTCCTAATCTCTACGGTGTACAGGTAGAGTATATCCTACTTCCTGTGGCAACATACCCGGTGACTCTGTAAACAAGTCTTAGTTTAAAATTCACCTCGTCTAATCCCCTCTTCTCCCGCTTCTTTGCCGACTTGTCCCTCAGAAAGAAAAATTAATCCGCCTTCGTCCATGCGTGGAGCGTGAAAGAACCCCTCCCTTCAAAACCCTGACATCAGCCCATCTCAGTCAACAGCTCCTAGAGGGTGTTCAGACAAGTGTGCGTGCAAGGATCATCTGAACACAGAGATTCGGGAGCAAATACAGATTTAGTCACACACCTGCATGTATGCAAGATTATACACAAACACAACACACATGCATTCACACTAATCCCCTGCATGAGCCTTTCCAACAACCTCAAAACCCAGCTCTCCCCCTTGGAGGGTTATCATCTCCCCCCTTTCAGTCTCTCCACATTGGGCTTTTGTCCCCATTCCCAGTCGTTTGGGTGGAAACGACTGGGAAGAGCCAGTGATAGGTGCTCCTCTTCTCTGGTGTCAGGAGAGCTGATCTGGGATTGCTGCTTGAAGTCTGCTCTGGTGAAAAGACACAACATTTTTATGTTAATAAACTGAAACACAAAACAGTCTCACTGTCCCAGAGCAACTCAAACTCAGAAGCTCAAGCTGCTAATCCACATGCTCCAGTAATGACTCCATTTTCTTTTTCTTCTGTGTTGCTTTTCTTTTCTTGCGTGACCAGAGGAAATAGTTGAGAGTAATTTAGTCAATAGAGTATTTTGTGGATCAGTATTTCTTTAATCACAAATAAATATGTCTAAATATGCTCAAGTTGCGTTTGAGGGAAAATGCACCTGTCACATTACTGTTCTACTCTGTATTTTCTATGGCATAAAATGAACGATCAACTTAGGTTCAACATATTCTTTTTCCTTTTTGTCTCACATTTTTCAAATTGTCATTTAATTTCAGTTAATGATGATGTGAGTAAGCAATAAAAGAAGCTGTCAAATTATGATTTCAACGTATCCAAAGTTTTGAAACCACTGATTGTCAACTTCATTGAGGAGGTCACAAACAGAACCAGAGCTGCATCTAAAGCACTGCAGGCCTCACTACCCTGTTAATTCATTTCTTATTCATCCTGTTGCCCAAGTGTCAACTATGGACATAACTCTGTTTTATTGGAATCTGAATTTTAAAAGCCGTTGAATTTATAACTTAAAGACACAAAAATTACACGTAATTCTAAATTATTTTACCACAAGATAAGAGTCCTGTTCTCTATTATGTGTAATCAGAGGTTTTCACATATTTTGAGTTTCAGTGGATTCTTTTTTTTTTTTTCCTTTTTGAAAATCTTGGCTCCAACAATAGACGTCCCTCTGGTTAATTTGGCTAATTTAAATTCACATATTCACTAAAAACCTGTCAAAGTTGCATCTTTCTTCCCTTCAACAGAAATTACTCAGTACTTGGTCAGTACCAAACAGTTTTATTAAGGCATTTATTGGAAATAACTTGGGTATAGTAGATTATCGAAACACTTAAATGCACAACTGTGTATGAAATGACAGTTTTTCTAAAAAGTGAGATAAACCTCAAAATACCTTCTATTTTTAGTCATATAAATATATGATCAACAGTTCACATTCTATTTAAAAGCAAAACATGCCAATGTAACAAATTGATCAATCTACAGAAATTGAGAGAAAAAATTAATATTAGATTATTGAAACATAGAAGTGGTAGCATTTCTTTCTGAACTTAATAATTGATGAAGCAACAAATGCCTACTTTTAATACAGATATTTGCATAGCCATGGTTTTGATAACCACTTCAAATCTCCGTGGTAAATTCAGTGGGAGTCACCTGACAAACTGCATGTGGCACCTAGAAAACAACAGGTTTGCATTCACCTGTCCTCCAAAATATTTCTGTTTAGATCAGTCATTGTATTATTTTTTTTTGGCAAACTCTGATCTCATCAAGCAATATCATGTTTTCATGACATTGGTGCATTCTGGGACCAATAGTTTGTTAGGGAGCAAAGTTGTGGAAACAACAGTAGTGGTTCTCCTTTTGCTATTTTGACTTATTTTTTCCATTTATAAGGAAATGATTTTGTTTTCCTCTTTGTCTTTCTGGTTTTGATGAAATTCCGTTGATTAAATTTGACGCTATTTGAAGGTAATATTTTGAACCCCTTTTAAATCAGTAATTGAATTACTTTGAATTAACAGCATGAAAATCCTGACAGTTGGGTCTTTCTGTTTTATTTTATTCTACTACATCTACTAGCATATTGCAAGCCAAGAGCATTTTTCACAAATACATCGACTAATCTGGTCTTTGATGTGTTGCTATTACACAGCTGTAGATGATGCCGGAGTGAATCATACCAGATGTCTTATTTTTAATGTTTCATTTCTTAGTCCATCCTGTTTTTACCTATGAAACTCAATTAGTTTATTATAATTGTACTGAGGTTATTAAGATAATTATTAGACCTTCTAATTTAAGAAAATAGATTTTCTTAAATTAGAATTTAAATTTTTTTATGAAATATTTCATTTACATTTGTTAAATTACTGCAGATTTCAGACTTTGTTCTCCATTGGTTCTTCCTTTAAAAATATGTAAAAGCACATAAAAAAATCAGGTTAACGATGTAACACAGTCTGTGGAAGCATCTGATTAATAAAAAATATATTTACTAACAGGAAGGGATTTTCTCAAATTGTTTTTTTCAGCTTGTTTTTATGTCTTGTCTGAGATGATGCATCAGGGTCTCAGCAAATTGAAAAAGGAATATATTTTTGCCAAAAAAAATCTGAACGTTTTAATAATTAATTATTTAATTTACAAGTCAGTTGTAAAATGTCAGTACAGTATCGCATTCTGGAGAGACAGTGGTTGATCTGAAATGTGCTCCATTTTAGAGGGATAACTTCTGCCATAAAGCCTTAATGAGTAAGAAAGGAAATGATACAGGGTCAGATTACTACACCACAAAGAATAGAAGTTGAACAGATTAGGTAAAAAAAAATGCCTCCGTGAATATGTTGAGTCTTTTCCGACGTCAGGCATTCAAACCGGGGCAAGCCTGTCTGTAGATGAGCCTAAAATAATGAGATATGAAAATGACTTGCGGGCACTGAAGGAGTAGAGGGCTAGGGATTGTGGGGGAGGTTTGTGTTTGATCCCATCTCTTCCCTGCACAGTCACTTCAATTATCTTCCTCTCCTATCACCACATCTATTGGGAATATAGGAGGTTATTAAGTAAAAGCTAGAGAGCTGCGGTTATTGGTTTAAAATGGTGATTACTGCAGTGAATGTGTATGAGATGGTGGCAAAAAAGAGATTAAGTTCATGTTTGGAGTTTTCTTTTGACAAACCTTTTCACATATTTTGACACTAAGCCTTTAAGGTGATCCTCATGAGCAGCTAACATAGAATTTATTTTTAGATATCAAATGGTACACTTTTTTTTTTAATGCTATCTGCTTTATTCTCCATAATGCAGTGCGCTTAACACTGCGACCACTTGACTATTCAGGTAAACGTCTGCTGTATGTGACTTTGCCCAGCAGGTAAAATCTGCATCTGGGTTGTAATTGCTATTTAAATGCCAGAGTTTCTTGCATGAAATCAAACATTATGGAGTATCACCGGAGCGTCAATATTCAGATTTGTAAGCAGGCTGTAAAATCCAAAGGTCACTAATTTATGGAATGTGACATTTCCGTGGTGCTTTCTGCATTTTGCTCATCACTTCTGGCCTATTAATGCATAAATTAAAGCGGAAAAAAATAGTTGCAGCTGTAGTAACACTGCGTAAATATTCATGTTGTGAAGCTTTGATTCATTAAACTTGAATAGAAAATTTTGACAGTCATGTTTTTATGCGTAATAATGATGCAACTTCAAATCAGAATTATGTTAAAACCCCAAAATCAGTTTCTTGAATTAAAATACTTTATACTCTGAATATATTATATAGTTTGAGCTCTTGGATGTTTTAAAAATCATTTCTCACATTTTAATCTTTGTGGTTTTCCCTGCAGAACCTTCAGAACTACAAGCAAACAGCTGAAGAGTACTTTGAGGCCGCAGCTAAAACTGAACAACGGATACGGTAAACACTAAATATTTGAGCTGTTCCATTTGTAATTATGTTTCATCCTCACTGCCTCATTACATTTTCAGTCTGTAGTACTAAATCAGTTTACACAGTGTACTTTGAAGTGATTTATTTTATTTGTGATTTTAATTTTGTCTCTATTTGTTTGCAAATCCAACGGATAAAAGTTTTATTGTGTCGCAGTAGAACGAAAATCATCAATGAGAAAACAACAATTTAAAAAGAGTCAGAGTGTGGCGGCTATTTGCAATATTATAGGTTTGCTAATGTGGACTTTCCAGCCTCAAGCTGCCTGTTAAACAGCTTTACTCACAGTTGTGAGACTGGGTGATAATTTACTATTATCACCCCTCATTTCTTCTATTATTGTATTGTGACTGAGATGTCAAATTAACATGGACAATTACTTTTTTTCCATGCTTGAATATGCAGTAAAATCTTAGTGAAGTGTCAAAATGGATATTACACATGAAATTGGTCTTTAAAACTGTGACATCTATTTTGGTGTTGGCAAAATTTATTTAAAAAAATCTAATTTTTTCGATGTGAAACATAATATGGAATATTTGTACTGGAATTCATCCAAAAACAGGCATGCTTCAAGTGTAAGGATGAAACAGGATATTCTAGCATAAGATCTCACAAGAAAAAAATTAAGTTGCTATCAGTGCCTTATTTGAGCTTTAGTTATAGGCCCTTGGAATTAATTATTTAAGCTTGTCTCCCAATCGTATCTTTCTATGAGACTATTTTGATTAAACCAATGCTTTCGTAAAGTCATTTTCCTGTTGCATTGACAATAAAACTGCTATTCAGGCTGACGGCACTGTTCCAAAAGCGCAAAAGTACTATAAACATATTCTGATTTTGCATGAAGGACATGATGCTCCTGCGAGAAAAACCTCACCTGTTATAAGAAAGCATACCAGTTTTATTCAACACGTACCTACTGTCATGCTGACGCTGTCAAAGTGTGTGGGACTCGCTAATTAATTCCACTTCTTAACACCAATTCTCGTTGCTTTTTATCATTTAGTCAGAATGTATTCAGTTTCCTTCCGGGCATTCATTAGCACATGCCTACACGTTTTAATTGAATTCTCCAAATTTCACAAGACTTACCTAAAAGCCTGGATCTGTAGACCCTTGATCGGAACCACTCCCATCATAACTCAGGCTGAATGTTAAAATCTGCCGCAGACTGAAGGCGATTGCAGACGCTAACAGTTTTTCTTCTCGGATTGCCCTGCGTTTAGCTTCATCCACCTTCCCATGAGCTGTGACCTTTTCCCTAGGCTTTGCTAAACATAAAATTTCCCACAGAATTATGCTGCCAGCACTTGAAGCAATATAAGGCTTCTTTTAAATTGTGTTTTTCTAATGAAAATGTAATCATGAATCCTGTTATGGATGACTTTGCTGTTTCCAACTCCTACAAGCTTGTCTTCCAAAGTTACTGGGTATGTGTGCTTTCAGAGCACAAAGCAAGGAACAAGTCAGTCCATGTCAACAATACAGCTTTTACCTAGCTAAGCTCTGTGTTGTTCCACATGTAAGCTCTTTAATTCGTTCAGAGATTTAAATACAAGCAAAGATGTTGCACACCATTCTTATCATATCAGCTGCATCAAGTTCTGCTGGCCTATATATTTCTCTGATCAAATGGCACTGGAGGATCAGGTGTTGCTGTGATCATCTGTTCTCTGCACACTCGCAACTTTGTGCCACTGCTGGTGCTTTTTTTTTTTGCTTTGCATCCTTTCATTAGCCCACTGCTGTTCTACAACCCCAAACCCAGGTAGATCAGGAATGTAACATTGGTTGGTTGACTTCAACCCTTCATTACTTGTCAGGACCTCTCGTTTGATTGTAAGAGAGAAAGTATATAGCTAGATCATGGAACCAAAGCAGGCTCCTTAAAGGTTATTGGTGGGGATGATGTACACCGTTTATTTTATGGCACAAATAGTTTTTTGTTGTTGTGTTTTATTTGCATGTGAGCTGAAATATTTATTGTGGTGTTTCGTCACAAAAGCAGCAAATGTTTTCTCTATCCCATACTTAGCTTGCAGCATAACCTTAAGCAAAACTTTGCCTGCCTTTCCATCTATGAAGGCCAGATTTGTGCACTTCACTATCACGTTCAGTAGTGTATTGGTTTAAAATGCATTATTACTAATTTTTTACAGTCAGATTTATTGTTGTAATTATAAAAAATGTGAAGTTCAAGGAGTATAAATACTTATGCAAGACACTGTGGGTTACAGCGGAAATCTTTAAAAAGTTTATGGCAAGTGCTGTCTGATGGACGATGACCTCATCTGCCACACTAACATCTTCTAGTACCAGACACATTCAATTCAGCTCCCCACAATGCAATCCTCAAATGTTGTCCAAATGATGACATTTGTAAAGATTTGCTATTTTCTGTAGTTGCATGGACGAGGTTAAAAGGTCACTGCAGCACAAGTTTGCTGAAGGAAGGCATTTAGTTTGGCCTCGGTGTTCTGCTATTATTTTTATACTGTGCACACAAAAAATTCACTCCCAATTTCAATTTTCCATCTCTGCCACACACTGAGGGACATTTTGTATTCAGACAGTCATGTGCTCATCATGTTCTGTCAGCATTAGGGCAGTGTTTCATTGTGGAGTGGTCATGCTGTCATTTCACACTACACTGACCAGCCAGTAATTATTCTATTTACCAACTGTTCAGGGGAGTATTGGAGCATTACACATTATGCTATTTAGCTAAAATGACAAAAAAAAAAAAGAAAAGGAATTCTTCACTCTTTCTTGGTAACTAAACCTCTACATGTCGATATTCTGTCTTTTTTAATATATTTTTGTACTCACTCTATCTTTGGTAAGGGCCAGTTAAGCCTAAAAAAACTGTCTGATTCTGATCAACAGGCAATTTCTGGATGCACCTTTGAATTCAAAATTGGAAGAAAATAAAATGTATTAGTTGAATGCTTTGTGGGGGCAAGGGTGAATCCAGACTGTTTATATTTTTTTTGTTCTTCTTTCTCATTCTTTGTGTATTTGTGATTGCATGGATCAGCAACTTACCAAGACATCTGTTAACAATTACCTTTGTACAAACTAATACATTGCCCGATGAAGCCAAAAGCCACATATTTGGCCAAAACGTTTGGCAAAGCTTTAGTGAAGATGAGTCTCACCTCAGGTGCTTCAAGAACTCAGAATACATATATTGGAGCCCACAGGTTACTTCCTCTCCTTGCCTGTAGTTCATGTGATTCCATATCAAAATATTGCCTTCATATGGAGACATATTGCATGGTTCACTTGCTATAAGGAGTTTAGAAGAGTTTTGCCTTGGGGTGTCCATGCAACCCATATTCCCCAAATAGCACCTGACTGCAAAGAAAGCACAACATTTGGGCAGGGCTTACCTTAAGATCCTGAAATCTATTAATCCTCTTAAAGAACCTTGTTACTCTAGGGCAGAATCTAAGTGAACCTCAGGTGTCTGTGTGAGGATTCATCCCAAATGGTGACTGTGCAGCCCAGTAGTTTAAAGCCCACTGTCTCAACTGACTCTATGCACCTCTACTATTGTAGAGGAGAATACTTGAATAAGAGGTACAGGTTACTCTCTGCTATGCATGTCGCTACTTTTAGGTCTTCATGTCTGTCTTTCTGTCCTTCTGAGTTTTGATTGAATTTTTAAGTCTTTGCTATTAAACATGCAAACAGCCCAGGCAGTTCAGAGTTCAGTCAAAACCTGACAAATATTTTACTAACCCTGAAAAATTCATAACATTGTATTTGACCATTATTTGAAGGTACAGCAAGTGGTATCTGGTTGATTAATTTAAATCAAGTACATTTAAGATTTACTTTTGAGCTGCAATTTTACCCAAAGTTCTATAAACTTTGGGTAAGTTGCAGTATAACATAAAGATAAACAAAAACATATTAACGATAATTGAAACTAGTGAGCAAAATGGGGATGGGGGAAACTATTAAGTTACACCATCAATGTAGAAAATGCATTAGAGTTGTGTGTAATACAAAACATCTTTAAAGAGACAATGTCTAAGGTTATTGCATTTTATATTTTATTTTCTCTCAGTATTGTTTCGTGGTTTTCAACTAAACATATTTTGATCCATAAGCTTGAAATGCTAACTTTTAAAAAAAAAAAAAAGTAAAACTGTTTAAATAAAAAGCTAAATGGAGAAACCGAAAAACTCTCTGAAATCGCAAAGCTGAAGATGAACACTGATAGAAGGTCCTTATCCTTCCCAACTTGAGTGAGTTGTTCAACCACAAGTTTTCTTGATTGAGCAGTTATCAGCGATGAGGCGTCACACACAATCCCATGAACACACAGACCCCTTATCTTGTTCTCGCTTGTCACCTGTTTTAATGAAACACTGCCTTTATCCTATAAAATCTTCCTTTTCCTCTGTCCCCACAAAACGAGACTGGTAGGGATCAATCAGTCTGGCTAACTGAGTGCAAATTTTTATCAATCAATTCCATCTGTTTTTAGCATTTCATGTGTCGGCATAGAAAGATAGAAGCAGAGCTCTGTCTATCTGCAGCACACAACTTCCACTGCTCCTGGATGTTATTCCCATCCGAGATAGAACTGTGTTTCTGCAGAGCTGAGATAAAATTTAGGGATGTAATATTGCAGTATATGAACTTGGGATTTAAGTTTGTGCCATAACTTAGCAAGGGTTGGATAAATCTATCCCATGACTGCCAAATTATACTTTGTAGAAATGTTCTGTGTTTCTGATATTGCGTGATTGGTAAGTAAGATTAGTGTGAGCTGAACTATGTTATGCTCATAGCATTTTCATAAAAGCTTCACAAAGCCTCTTACAATAGAAGATGCCTGCTCTGTCGTTTCTTTTGATCTCACCCCAACCATGACATTTTTGATCCTCTCTTCGCTTCCTTTTCATTCAGTGTATTATTAAAAAGTAAAGAAGAATGCCACAGCTGCTAGTTTAAGGCAACCAAAATCCTCGTCATTAATAAGCATCCCCCGGTACACACAAACACAAACAGTGCCCCCTCAGACATGGAGAATAATAAAATGCTACACCCATTCGATCTTTTCTTTTTCTTTTTATTACTTAATTCCCTCATGTCATGCCCTGCAAAAACCAAGAGCTTGAGCTCTCTTCATAAAAAGCCACACACCACAGATCACCAAGGTGAGACAAAAAAATAATGAGAAACTTACGATTCCATCCTAATCTTTCCCCCTCAACTCTTCACGCATCTTTGCCGACCGTCACTTTTCAGAAAGCAATTTGGATGTTGTTTTGCTTCTTTTTGCTGCAAAGTTAGCAATCAAACTAGCTGGGTCGACTAATGTTTTTCTAATAAGAGCTCACCTTTTATTTCAGTCAAACAAGGCAGTTGGTGCAGATTAGCAGAGGCAATTTTCTGCTTCAGATTCCATTATTAAAACACTCCTGCTATCAGAAAGTTTTTTGTGTTAAATAGAAAAAAGAATTACTTTTTTTCTTCTCCTGAGTTTGGATTAATACCTTGAGGCTATTGTTGCTGTTATCGTGAATTCTTAGGGAGTAATTCAGAACACAGACATATTGTCAAGTCGCAAAGGCAAACATCAAGTATTCAAAAGAATCTTAAGGTTAAATTTGGACACAAGTAATTGATTTCAACACAACGCAATCTCTGTATCTAGAGGAACACGGCTAATCCCTCATCTATGTGTCAGAGATCATATCCCCTTTTTATCCAGAATGATTGCATTTCGTTAGCATGCTTGATATCTATTCAATGAGAAGAAGTTCAATACGCCACAGAAGTATCACAATCTATCAAAATCAACACTTCTCATAGTCTTTGACAAATGAGCCTGAAGGGCAAAATTCTTGACTTTCTCTTTTGAACCATACTTGTTTAAGTAAAAACTTTCAGTGGATTTGTATACAAGTTTTTGAATGAGTTCATAGGTAATCGGCATCTTATTAACACGAAATAAATTGCACACAAATTAAGAAAAGAAATGGAGAATTTATACTAAGAAATTAGCTTTCAAAATATTAGTATCAAGTTGATACTAGTAAAATCTGAGAATCATTAGGAACTTATGGATTCTCAGAAGCCCGGAGAAACTGTTTTTGGTCCTAATTCTAGTTTTTATGAGGGTGTAAAAGATTTTTTGTCTTCAGAAGCATACCAGACTTTGCTGATGGTCAATACCCAGGGGCGCGAATCAACCTCTAGCAACAAGCACCTTCAATTCTCCACAAAAAAAAAAGATGCTGTCTCTGTGCCATGCTGTTTTAACATAATATTAGTTCCACCAAATTTACATATATTTGGTTTATGTCCAGACGTATTAGTAAATTAAGATATCTCTAATTATATTTTGACTAGACAAAATACCTGTTTGAGATATCTCTAACTACATTATGACTAATATAAATGATGTCAGATTTACTATTAATTAGTATGGAAGCTTCAATATCTGCATTTAATAACAGTCTATCTGAAAATATATAATTCAGATATCAACAATTAAATTATAAGTTTTTTTGGTCTGCACCAGCATTTGATCACACATTCACACCCCCTCAAATGAACCGAACTCTCTAGACAACTGAACTAGAGTTTGATTAAAGCAAATCAAACAGGGAAAGCTTGAATGAAACATTTAGGTCATAAATTTATGTTTTATTTTTGACCTAGCCATGCTGCATCTTTGGCCAGATGACTATGGATGATATGAAGAACTGACTGGTATCATTTCAGAGTTCACATCCAATGATGCTTGGTTATTACAGCACTATTAAGAATTATGTTACCACATATTTGTGTCCAGCATGTTAGAAATGTTAGAAACTATCATTGATTATCAATGTGCAGGACAGATCCTGAAGGCATCAGTCAGTAACCTGACGTCCTGTCTTGATAGGTTAACATGGAGAAATGTTTGAGTGCCTCCAGCGCACCTAGTGGCGTTGCACCTTATAATGAGGAAAAGGTAAATCATAGACCGATGGTTGCCATGGACTACTGTTTGTCCATGCAAACTGGAAGGGTTATTCATCATTTAATTCATCACTGTCACATTTGGTTTCTTTCTCTCTCATAGGTTGCATTCACTTCCCTCTTCATGAATATTCCCTCTACCTCTGATTTGTTTAATCCTGTCGCTTTACCCTCCACTGCACACGTTAGCACCCACACATACCAAGACTGCACAAAAGACACACCAGTGCAGAGAAATTTCTCTCACAGTCTTATTTGTATGCACAGCTTCTCCCATGCGAGCGCACACACACACACACACACACTGTGGATTTGTTAAGCACAGATAACACTGACGTGCACACTGGGTGTGCATATTTGTTGTGTATTTGTAAGTAAAGGAAGGAACCTCTGAGCTCATTCATATGTGAAGGAGGCATGAATCCGTAATTGCTTTCTGGCATGGTACGAGGACAGCTCCGAGTGTTGACTGGGTGTTGGTGTGCGTGCAAGCATAGAGACTTGTGCATGAGTGTGTGTGTGAATGTCAAGTGGTCATCTTCAGTTCTTCATTTGACATGATGAAACATGTGCCTCCTTATCGAATTAAACTCTAATTCATTCCCTCTATAATTCTTGCTCTTTGTATGCAGCCTGAAAAATCCTGTGGTGGAACATTTAAGTTCACCATTGCTTTATGCAACACTGTGGCAACAGGTTAAGCAGCGGCCATGCTTTCATCTAGACTTTATCTTGGTGATACAGAAATCAAATAGTTTATTATATATATTTCTCAATAAAATTTACGCCCAAACGGTGTTGCTTTAGGTGTGGTTTATGTTTTGTTTGATCTGTGTGTGTTATGAAATTCCTATACCAGAAATGTCGGAGGAGTTGGTACTGTAAACATAATATAACATAATAACATAATATTAGCCATTATTTTCCTAAAATAATGGCCAAAGTAATTTCCTGCCAAAAGTGATATATTTGCCTAAAACATGTTTCTGAGAGAAAGAGGTAGTGATTTAGGCCATTGCTTTAGGAAGGTGATGATAAATGACCTACACTTTTTTGTTACAAGATGGTGTCAAACTACAGACAAGAAAGCAAAAGCACTTGGAATGTTTCACCAAGATTCCTTATGGCAGTTTGCAGTGTTTACAGTTCATGACTTTAACAATGCGACTAAGGTAAAACGTAGAGATCAGCTGATTTTGTTTAGTGCATTCATTTGCTCTGATACCAGCCATTTAAAAATGCAAGGATTGGGATCTTGAGCCAAACTTGAGTCAGATCTGTAGATGCCTACTCTAGAGAATTCAACATGTGTTTTATTTTGCTGATACCAACAAGTACAGACTTTTCTACCACCAGAAGCATCATTTGTATATATGTAAGTATCACAGATCTTTGCTTTGAAAGAAAAAAAAAAGTGCGTTTAAACCAAAAAATCAGGAGGACGATTCAGATTGTCATCGATAAATATAGCAGCAGAGGTCTGTACGTTAATATGTAGATGCACTTAGAAAAAGTGATTCATGCTTGTGAAGCACAAGTAAAGCAGTAAAGTCAATCTAGATTTTAGAGGAAGATATTTTTTCTTTATGCAGAACTTCTCTGCAGATGTCCTCGGATTTTTAAAAGGAGAGCAAAACTGCATTCTGCATACACTACAAGCCATGGTTCCTTCTGAAAAGGATGTCTCTGTACCTGACAACCTGTCCCCTAGAAGGTGCGCAGAGAAATTCGAAAGGGAAAAAAAGTCAACACTGCCAGCCCCATTTTATTTCACAATTGCTCATATAACATATTTTCAACAGAAGCATGGCTTACATGCTGTTTATAAAAACAGTAAATAAATAAAAGTCAGTAAACGTGAGAAATGTTGTATTTTTTTTTAAAAATATACCTCACATACCTTCCCTTTTTTTCCTTTCCTAGGGGTTGTATAACATGGCATTCCTTTCTCTGAAAACTTACTTTAAAACAGATTAAATGGGAAACAAGTTATCAATAACAGGAACGGGAAGTGCATGATATTATGTTGCTGAATATTGCTGTGTGTATTTACCCACATGGATCTGTCTAGTCTCTGTCAGTAATGCGCATGAATCAGAGGGAAATATGTTGAAATAGACTAATCAAATTCTTTTAAAAGCAGAGTTTTAATGCACTTGAAATAGTTTAACCTACCAGACATTGCATTCAAATGCACACATTTACTTTATGATTGTAACTCATAAATGTGCAACTCTATCAGGAATGGAAAAATTAATGAATGTGCTGTCTGTAATTGGATATTATATCATATTATATTATATTATATTATATTATATTATATTATATTGTTAGTAAATATCCACCTTTAACATCATTTAAGGTGGATATTTACTGTTCCAAGATAAGGAAAAAGGTTACATTTTGCTAAGCTTAAGCTCAGTGAAATTGCAGTTCTGTTCGGTAAGATTCAGAATATGCTTATTTATTTATTTATTTATTTATTTTTTTATATATGTTTTTTCAGAAATGTACATGTTGAAATGGCTTGTTAGTTATACATAAAAATGTATTGGACAGAATTGCATGTGTCTTCACAAATACTGATAGCAGTTTCTTGATGAGAAATCAAGCATGTTATGTCAGGTCTGATGAAAGTTTCAGTGAGTTTATGCAATTGTTACTTTATACATTTTATTTATGTTTATAAGTAGTGTCTTACCCTAATATAATCAGCAACTTACTGAAAACCTGGATTTTATTTTTATTGTATTTATTTACAAAATGTCAATAGCTTTTGCCACATTTAGGTGCAGATGTTTTTGATATTCTTAAATTAAATTGCTTTAATGTTTATTAAATTAAAGGGCATAACAAGTGAATTTAATTGAGTCAAATATTCATGCTTTGTCATTTTTGTTTTTGGCATTAGAAATAAAGCAACGATTTGTTTAGCTGAAGTGAGTTGTTGTAAAAGCAAACAAATTCAAAGGGTTGCTATCAGCTTTGTGTTTCTGTGCATCGGCTACGTATGTGTGAATATATTTGTCCATATCCTTCCACTTGCAAATTCCGTCACAACAGCAGGTAAATTACCACAAGCAACAGAGCAATCAAGGATTACACTCTTGTAGGATTAGCATTCAGTACCCGCGTGAAGGTCTGAGCCAGAGTGGATGTGCCTGAATGTGTTCGTAGGTGTGGTTTGAATTGCGTGCTTTTGTTGCTGTACACGAACTCAATGTGCGAGTCAGATAACCAAAAAAAGAAAGTTTGACATTGACTACTAAGCTCTTTGCTTGATGCATAATTCATCTGTCTCTACAGACTGAGCCTGCTTTTGAAGCTATCTTAGCTTGTTCAACTTTAACTAAAACAAACTAAAAATGGTTTCATTTTGGAGCAATTTATTTTTTGTCTGTTTTTCTTTTGCTACTAATTAATATTCATTGATAAGAGCCAGAAGTTGGTGGTGGTACTGTCACTCCCATTTCTAACAAGCTCAACACGTACAGTTGTATTTTTTCCCCCTCACTGCATAAATTGACTTAAATGAAAAGTTTCATTTTTCCAAAATTTTCAGTGTGAGATAACACTTCTTTATTAAGGATATTATTAAACCTGAGCAGCGAAGTTCTGCAAAGACCTGTTCTATCTGTACAGTTTTTTTCAAATGTATTGGCTTTTTGGAGGTCTAAACGAATACGAAAACTCACCAAACTTGGTGGACGCATCTGACTTGCATGAAAATTACATGAAAAGTCAAAACAGAAAAGGTTCAGGAGCACTCCCTTGAAACTTTCAAAACATCTTCTGTAATAACCTTACTTTATCATACAGCAATAAAATTAGTTTCTTGAAGTATTGCTATTGAAATAATGGCTCTTTCCAAGGCTTATTTGGAAAGAGTCCTTATTTCTGCGCTTGAATAGAAGAGAAGCAACAGATAATGTCCAAGATTTTACCAAGGTATGTGAGAAATAAAGTTATGGTTTCAAAATGTCCTGGTTTTTCAAGATAAGATGTAAAAAAAATGCCTCTGAATTGAATCACAACAATTAATATGTGTCAACAAATTACTAGCATAAAGTACTCATCAGCAATTGGTTGCTGTTGTTTGTGTTAGTAATGCAGTGGGACTTCTAAGTTTATCAGTGTAAAAAGAAAAATCAGATTTAGACATCACTGCATTATTACAGACATCCAAGTTTTTATTTTACAGAATAATGACCCTTTTTTTTTTTTTTTGCTCCTCTTCTAGGCCCCGGTACATTGCACCCGTGTGCACTGAGCTGCAGACCAAAGTGCTTCAATGCTATAAAGAAAATCCAAAGCAGACACTGCACTGCTCCAGACTGGCTCAGCAGTACATGAACTGTGTTCAGCAAGGGAAGAAGGTAAATCATGGCTGCAGTCTGCATGTAGGTGTAAGAGCAAATACAGAGAAATGGGGACTTTTCTTTTCAGGGCACCATATTTACTTTCAGCTTAGCTGCAAGCTAATGAGATTTTGAAGTAACCTGCTTTTATTGTTGACAGTAGAAGATGACAGCAAAAAGACAAAAAACCTCAAAGTCTTAATTTAAAGTACTTAATTTCAAAGTATGTTTGCATCTTTACTGTTGAATATTTTGGCGTCTCAAATTGGAGAATACAGAAACGACATATGCTTTCTATTTGGGGGCTTACATCATTACCAGTGTTCAAAAATGGGTTTTGCATTCACTTTTTACAGCGTTTTGCTTTGTTGTTGCTTTTTCAAAAAGTGTTTAAACCCAAGGCTTATCTACAAAGTGTTTTATTTACACAATTTATCAATCAAAAAGCAATTCTGAATGGAGTAATTTGCACATTATTACCATGGCAGAATGTCTTTCTGCCGCTTCAAAGTTATAAAAGGCTCAGAGCAACAATTGATGAATTTGGCTGTACCAACAGCCGATAAAAGCAAAGGCTCAGAATAAAAGCAATCAGTGGTTTTATATTGTTTCAAAAGCGTAATTACCAGTAGAATGCTGCTCTGTGGGGTAGAAACGTTTTATATTCTTGCACCAGACCTTTTTTTTTTTTTTTTTTTATTATGTGAAATATAAATTGATAGTGGAAGCTTTTTTTTTCAAGCACATATTTAATTCAGTCAAATACTTAGAAAAATTTGGTGAAAATGACAATAACTGGCTAAATGAAATATCTACAGAAAAAAAATTAAAAGTATGACGGTGAAAGTAAAGAAAATAGTAAAGAGTAAAATTATGAAAGCCATTGAACATTTGAAAAGTGAGATTTCTCTGTATAATATTGTATTCAGTGTCATTATTGATAGTAACAAAACAGTATATATTTCTTAAGTAAATGTTACTTATCTTTGTTATGGTGCAGGATAAAAGTTTAACTTTTGTTGTTAAAACTTAAACATTTGTTTGTCCATCTCCCTAAAATTCATAGAATACCAAGCTGGTGCCTTTTTAAAGTTCACATTGTGGCTTTTTCTTTGTAGAAAACAATCTTGACCCTGACATTTTATCGCTGACATCTTCTCTGTCTACCCTTTCTTTATAGGGATAATCTAACAGAGATTAAATCTTTCATTTTAAAGACTAGCTTGCACCACTATTTCGAAGATGGTGGCTTTTCAGGTTGACCTTTGAGACTTTTGAAGTTTTTTTGTTTTTTTTTCATCCCTTTCTCAGACTTTAAACAACTCATAAATGTTTCTAGGAATATGATTTAAACCTGTAAGTCTGAAAGATTTCACATTAAAAGTGCTACTATCTCCTTTCAGTCTATTATCAGATATCATCATTCCAGTTAATGTCTTACAGAGCCTCAGTGGGGGGGGAGGGGAGGGGGGGAAGGGGTTATAGCAGAAGGGAACTTTAAAAATATATAAATAAAGAAAATACAATTCTTTGCATTTTCCTTTTCATGTGAGCAGAGTATTTTTAATCATTGTAGCCAGGGTGAGGTTTGTTACCTGTGTCAAAGTATGCCAAGGTTTTCCAAAGTTTCAAAGTAGCATTGACCAATCGACTCCATGCCTAACATTGCATTGACACAGATATTCACGTAAAGGAGGAATGACCAAGTGATTATGTTTGTCAAGAATTGTGCAATTGGTGAATTTTGCAGAAAAGTCATCATGTTTTCTTCGTCATTGGTGGTAAATATATTATATGACAGACATTCAATACAAAAGTAAAAATCTGATTTTCAATTCGTGGCAGTTCGTTACCAGAAAAAAAATTGCTCATCTATCAACACAAATTAATAACAAGTAATATTGCTGTTACATAAGCTCTTTTGAAATACTGCTTATCTGCTTAGACACAAAAAATTTACAGTTGATAAATTTTGCAAATTTAGAAATCAGGTGTTTACTTTGTGGTATATGGTTACCAGTAAACAAGGTAATCTCTTAGCAACAGATGATTATTGTTCAAAAACATAAGATTTCTTCTGCTCTTTCGTAATATCACTTACTACTTAACTAGAATTGTGCATTTGGTGAATTTTTCCATAAAAGTGAAAATGTTTGTTATTATTGGTAAATATATTATAAAATACATATTCAATACACAATTAAAAATCTGATTTATACTTCGTGGCAGTTCGGTACAAGAAAAAAAACGCTCAACTCTTAATACCAAAATAAAAACAAGTAAAATATTTGTTTATAAAACATAAGCTCTTTTGAAATACTGCTTATCTGCTTAGACACAAGAAATTTACAGTTGATAAATTTAGCAAAAGTAGATATCAGATGTTTACTTCATGGTACTTGGTTACCAATAAACACGGTTATCTCTTAGCAACAGATTATGTTCAAAAACATAAGATTTCTTCTGCTCTTTCGTAATATCACTTACTACTTAACTAGAATTGTGCATTTGGTGAATTTTGCACAATAGTGAAAATGTTTGTCATTGATTTAAAATATATTACAAAACATAAAATCATTACAAAAGTAAAAATCTGATTTATACATTGTGGCACTTTGTTACCAGAAAACATGCTCATCTCTTAGCAACAGATTGTTATTCAAAAATGCCTACGATTTCTTCTCTTTTGAATTATAACTTACTTCTTAACAAGGATTGTTAAGTAATAAGTGATATTTTGTGAATTTTGCAGAAAACCTAAAATGTCTGTCATTGGTGTTAAATATATTATAAAACAGTCATTCAACACAAAAGTAAAAATCTAATTCATACTTTGTGGCAGTTCGTTACCAGAAAAAAAGTGCTCATTTCTTAACACTAAATTAATAACAAGTAATGGTATTGTTTATAAAACATAAGCTCTTTTGAAATACTGTTTATACTGCTCATCTGCAATAACTAAATTCTTTTTAAATTTTGAAAAAGTAAAAAATCAGATGTTTACTTCATGGTACTTGGTTACCAATAAACACGGTCATCTCTTAGCAAGAGATTATTATTCAAAAAAAAAAAAAGATTTCTTCTGCTCTTTCGTAATATCACTTTGGTAAATTTCGCAGAATAGTGAAAATGTTTGCCATTGGTTCTAAATATATTTTACAGACATTCAATACAAAAATAAAAATCTGATTTTCACTTTGTGTTACCAGAAAACACTGTCATCTCTTAGCAACACATTATTAATGTTTCAAAAAACAATAGATTCCTTCTGAAAAATCTGGAGAAAAAGTCTGAAATTTCAGAATTTTCTCTCTCTCTCACTTTCTCTTTCTATATATATATAGAAACTTTTTCTGTGAAATAATTCTCTGTAGAATTACATCATACTTTTTAATTACAGCTCACTTTTTCTTGAATATAGTTTGTCTTTTCTCCTGCATGTAGTATGGAATGATGATCCTTTTTTCATACGTGGTTGGTTTTATTTTCTGGTTGTATCCGCCTCAGTTTTCTTTTTTCTCCGTGCTTACAACTAAGATAGGCTTCGTGTAAACTCTACCATACATATTTTAGTGTCCATCAAACTATGTTTGTCAATCATTCTGCCAATAAAACTAGCAGCCAAATTATCTCTTTTTTTCCTTCCAAAGTTTTGATCTCCACATCACTAGAATATCTATCTTCCTTTTTCTGGCTGCCTTTTGAAGTCTCCCCACTTCACTATCTGCAGTGGCGCAGCTTTCCTTACATGTCACTCAGAAGTTGTTTTATGTTTTAGAATTCATGCCTGCTCACGCATACACTTTTTTTACACACTCTTTCTTTTACCATCTGTTGAGGCAGTTCAGGGTATGGCCTTTCACCCCCTCTCATCTATCAGTCCCCTTGTCCATCTTCTGCCAGGGTCTCTGCTCAGGCCGTTGTCATGCATAAGGTCCTTTTGTTTCTGCTTGTAGCTTTGCAAACTGTCGTGTGAATTATATAGCCTAGATTAAGGTCAACGCACCAAGGCCCTCTGTTTCAAAGTTTGTGGTTTCAGTTGCCAAATACTTGCATCAATAATACATCTCCCATACACATATATTGTGTTTATTTATTACAGGTTTTGCTCAGACCACACAAATTTTTATAGGTGTAACTACAACCTCAAACTCTTTGATTGGAAGTATTTTATGTTGCTATTTGCCTGTGCTTATAGAGGCTTGGAAATATTCAAATCCTTTTTCACATTTTTGTGAAAACGTTACTTACTTTTAATTCATACATTATAATATAATACTCAATGTACATGTTGTGCATGTGTCCATGTAAACACTGACTTGAATTATGTGAATTAGGGATTGGTTAGTATTGTTTGTTATTGGAGGTGAGTATCTTAATAAAAGTCATTTATTGTGATAATTCTAAATTTCAACAACGTCCAGAACTGAACAATTGTTTAGGATTGCTAACTTAACTAGAAGGTTTCAAGTTTTGATGTCATAAATATTGATGTATTTTAAAATATGGTTGAGTAAAATAATTGTTCATTGTTTAGCAGTACAGTGGTTGCTTAAGTACAAGATTGTACTTCCTGTAACTCGTCTACTGGAGCAGCCTCTTTGGTAATGTTCAGGTTTTATTTTTTAGAGCACTCATTGTTGATTGCAGGGCTCTTGCTGCATGCAGTAGTCGGCATATAGCCAAAAGAGCTGTGATGCATTTTTGAATTGAAGTTTTTGTTGTTCTTTTCATTATTGCAGTAAAATAAAAAATAAAAAACATAACATTTTTGGTTCATATAATGTGAATGTGTGATTTACTACACAACACAACTGTTATCCAAAATAGCCTTTGGCCTCTTCCACAATGTTTTAAGACTACTGTGCAGGCCATGTACATTACTGTCCTACTTCATGCCATCAGCAGAGGCTAACTATTTCAAAGAAAAACACTTCTACAGCACCACCCCTCTCACAGTACTTGACCTATCTGAACCTGTGGGACTCCTGCCAGATGTATTTGTTTTTGTGTTTGCCCCTGAGGGATCATGTGAAGTGCCACTCAGTTTCAGGCTTGATTACAGAGGTGTGCTGAGCATAGTAACAGCATTTGTGGGTGATATACACAGATATGGTGACATTTTTAGACCTAAATAAAATATAGTTCCACTTTCCACTTTGGCTTTTAACTGAAGTGTCTATTTGAAATCAGCAACAGTCTAAATATTATTGCTGTCCAGTAAATCACAACCATCTAAAACAGTGCTGTCGGAATCTCTAAAAATCCTTTTTTTTAATTATCTGATCAGTGAATGCACAAAATGTTAACTGGTTGCTTTGGTGCAGATGTTGTCACTAAGGTCGGACAATTCAAAGTTAGCTTCTTTCAGTATCAAAGAGGTGCTTAGAAATGAAGTCAGAGGAAGCACAAAAGGTGTAATATGTTAGCTTAAAGGAAACTACTTCCTGCAAAGGCAAGGCCCCTGAAGTAGCTTCAGGCTGCAAGAGAGGCAAAGACTTTCAGTAGATAACAGAAAGGCTGAACAGAGTGCATCAAAGCTTTTCGAGTCTTCGATCTCTTTAACCCATGCTGTATTTGGAAATGTATTAACTCAAACTGTTAAAGTTTTTTCAAGGACTTACTATTAATGCTAATGGCTATGGTAAGAAGAATCTCCAATAGTGGTCTTTGTTGCAGGTAATCTGAATAAGTCTCTGACTAAAGATGCTTGTCGAATTACTGTCTCCAGATAAAGTAGAATAATTCTCCAGAAAGAGTTAAAAAGTCATCTCTATAATCCTTTTATCTTAGTTTTACAATCTTGTTTTACAGAAAATATTCTCACAAACACCGCGACACCGCCCCTGCTCATAAAAATCAAATTTTTTGAGCTTCTTATTATGTTATAATGTCATTCCTTCATCAAACTGGCACCCGGTGTGTACCTTTGACTGTCATGTATATTTGAGAAATTATTTGTATGGTGTGGAGAAGCAGTGAGTCCAATTTCAAGTCGTCAGATACGGTTATGATGCAAATTCAAATTTGTTTTGTTTCTTGATAAATACACCATCTTCATAAAGACTGAAGGTAACATAGTTGCTTGATAGCGCTATAATATGTTATGCGCCTGGAAAATACATAATTCTCTCCCTTCCCTCCCACCCTTTAATGACCACTCAAAGCAGGAAAGCAAGAACACCTCCTCGCAATCCTGCTCTCATCATGGTTCTTGAACAGAAATTTTAACTGAATAACATTGGGAAACCTCAGATCAAAGCAAAAACCAAAAAAAAAAAAAAGAAATCATATGCAAAATGCTTAACAATTCATTTCAATTTAAAATTGACCTTTAACTGGAGCCTTCTTTAGTGCTGCAGCTTTAAAGCAAAACAACAAGATATCAAGCAGGTTTATAGTTCAAGAAAAGCAACTCTATTCAGTTTAGTTATGCTGCTATGATCATTAATGTTGGTATTGTGGTCTTTGTTCCTAGTAAAACTTCTTTGATCAAATCTCTTTTTGAGATGCTGTCAGAGGTTTTGTTTCTGAAGGCAAATAATTTAAAGAAATGCTGCTAGTGTCTGTTCAAGCAGCTAGTGTCTGTGGGTGGCGGGGAAAGGAACACACTGGTTTGGACTGCGTGGGTTTGTGGATAGACCCTGCTGTGTTTGAACTGCATTTCTCTCTCTTTTTTTTCCTCTTATTCTCACCTCCATTAGTTGTGCCATGTGGTGCGAGTGTTTGTGTGTGTATATGCATCGTGAGTATTTGTGAAGTACCATTCTGCCTACTTTCAGACGTTTCATTTGACATTTTCTCTAGCAGCTACATTTAACTCAAATTAACTTTCTTTTTTTTGTTCAACAGTGCGTTGCTAGTAGCATCTTAAGTAGGTCTCAAGTGACATTGCATCTCTAACTAAAGGTTTAGTCCATTTACTGCAGAAAACCACTTAAGAGTGTAAGCATTTGAAAACATATTTTTCCTCCACAACAAATTACATCCAAATCTGTTTAAACCTGTTAATGGTTTTTCCAGGTAGAAAAAAAAGATAATTAATTGGAGATGTAGAAATTATGGCAATTCTTTTGGAAAAAGAAAAAATGAGGAATGCGTCTTTGTAGCTGGGATGAAAGCAGAGGAATGGATGGAGCCCGATGAAAGAAAGGAAAACTAAAGGGAGGGAAGCTCTTGGAAGCGTTTTAATGTGAGCGTTGATGGAAAACTTTAAGAGGAAAATAGAGAATAGTTGGACGATATGAGGGAATATGCACATGATGAATAAAAAGATATTCTGCGACCGGGAGGGATGGGTTATGGTAGAACGGTTCATGCTTTATAAATGGATTTCTCCCCAGAAATGAATATTTAAAGAAGCAAAGTAAGTTATATATCTGTTTTAAAATGAGGAATGATACATTAAATACAGGGTTTTTTTCTGGAACATCAGTTAGCAGAATTTCAAAGTTTATTTAGTTTTCCTGACATTTTTATTAACAAAAGCTTCTCAGAGAGAAATAAGAAGCTGTCATCTTTGGTGTCTCACACAACTCAGTGGTAGAGCAGGTTCACCGTGAGCTGAGGCCTCAGTCCTCTACGCAGCTGTCCTGGGTTCGATTCCCGTCCCCGGGCAATTTACTGTATGTCTTCCCATTCTTTCTCTGCCCTACTAACTACTTCAGCTAGTGATGAATAAAGGTCACTAGTTCCAAAGATTCTTTAAAATAATAATAATTTTCAGGGTTTTCCCCAGAAAAGTTGCTAAGCCCAGTGGTCAGGGCATTGAGGCCGTCCACCAGCGGTCCACCGTGTTTTTGTATTAAAAGGTGTTAAGTTGACAGGAAATGTAAAGGTATTAGTGTGCAATTATACGTAAACATCTCCAGTGAAATGCTATTTAAACACACAACTAGTCTAAAAACGACAAATTTGAACTTCTGTTTAATCCAAATTAAGTCAGCGGCTCCATCTGGGCTTCAGGCGCCATAAACACTAATATTTTAAAACAGACCACAGATACGTAACACTTGTTTATTGAGATTATGCTGTTAAATGTTATTCAATTGTTTAGGCATACATAAATCAAAAGATTTTAAATTGCTTAACATTTAGATCCAAGATTTTAAGGAGTTGGCAAGTTTACCTTGTAAAACTTCAAAAAATAATATTCATAGTTAGATTGTTTTTTAATTTACAAATACCTTTTTAGGCCAACCAATTAAACTCCTCCCTTCTCCCATATTTCACTAAATCTAACACAGAAGTTGTTAGAGGTGATGATATTTTAAAAGGGGCCAGTAAATCAGATTCTGCTCCAGGCCTCATCCAGCCTTGGACCGGCCCTGTAATCTGCTGCACTATGCAGAGATAAGCAACAAACGGGAGGTTTAATTCAATGCTGCTAATGTGGCTTTAGTAGATCTTCCATTTCGTGTCTGTTGAGTTTTTAATAATCGTCACAGAAACTATTCTGGTTGGTCGAGTTTATGGGACGAGTTTCTCAGATCTCCATGCGCATTAACTCCATGTAGACAACGCATTTCAAATGGTTTGATTCATCTGTAACCGGAAAAATAATATAAAATCAGCCTGATGCGTTACAGACCGGAGAGGTTAAAGCTCCTCACCTGCTGAACCTGGATGATGAGGTCAGCGCTGCTCGTTATCCACAAACTGGGTCAACCGGGACCACAGTTTATGACACTGTTTATGACATTGTCATAAACAGTGTCATGAACAGTGTTTATGTCATAAGCACTGTCATAAACAGTGTTTATGACATAAACGGTGTTTATGACATAAACAGTTTATGATTGAAAACTGATTGAAAACTGTTTATGATTGACACTTTATGACACTGTCATAAACAGTGTCATAAACACTGTCATAAACACTGTCTATGACATAAACACTGTTTATGACAATGTTTATGACATAAACAGTGTTTATGTCATAAACAGTGTTTATGTCATAAACACTGTTTATGAGACTGACACTGTTTATGACATAAACACTGTTTATGTCATAAACAGTGTCATAAACACTGTTTATGTCAAACACAGTTTGTCATAAACACTGTCATAAACACTGTTTGAATTTACAAATACATTTTTTGGCTGGCGAATTAAACTACTCCCTTCTCCCATATTTCATTAAATCTAACACAGAAGTTGTTAGAGGTGCTGATATTTTTAGCAACAAAAATTCTGCTCCAGGCCTCATACAGCCTTGGACCGGCCCTGTAATCTGCTGCACTACGCAGAGATGCACAAACGGGAGGTTTAATTCAATGCTGCTAATGTGACAAAATGGAAGAGCTACTAAAGAGTAGCTCTTCCATTTTGTCTAAGTTTTTAATAATCGTCACAGAGACTATTCTGGATGGTCGAGTTTATGGGACGAGTTTCTCAGATCAGATGCAGCAGCGCATTAACTCTAAGTAGACAACGCATCTCCTCACCTGCTGAACCTGCATGATGTCAGCGCTGCTCGTTATCCACAAACTCTCCGGTCAACCGGGACCACAGACAGAAACTTTACAGGGAAGACAGACACAGAGCCACACGCTGGGCAGCGTGTTGAGATGTAAACGCAGCATATAATTGTTTGTTCACAAAGATAAATCATTATCATCGCTCCACAACGTTCCTCTGAATTCGCTACAAATTATTCCTGCGGTTCACATAGAGCTCCGCAATCAGAGGTAAAGCAGCGGCAGCGCGAGGCAAACCGCAGAGGCGCCAGCTGTGTGATTGGTCTGCGAACTGTCGGGTTTAAATGCATAAACTATAAACCTATCTATTATCAGCCTATCCTTTAGGAATAAATCTGCTCTGCTAGTGAAATGCTAAGACAAAAGAGACGCTTACAGCCCGGCTTGAAAAAAAAAACAAAAAAAAGCGTTTTTTTTGTTTTTTTTTACGTAAACAAGCAATGCTTAGCCTGGCGGCGGGGCTAGTAAAGCATGGCGGGCCGCCAGGCTTATAATACACTGGGGGAAACCCTTATATTGGTGAATGTTTCTGTATTGTGATATACTTTGCACCTCAACATGAGCTACCTCAGTACTTGTTTTGCTGCATCACTCATAAATGGTAGAGATGAGTGTTGAACATCAGACTCATTTGTGATAAAAGATTTGACTTTTTTTTATTATTCTTTTCTTTATAAAACTAATAATCTCTATTTTTGTTGAGGTGTAAATGTGAGACAGAAGAAGAAGAAGAAAAAGACAATCTCCTAGCACAATTACTATTTTAAAATTTTAAGGCACCACAATAAATATTCAGTTATTTGAAGTGATTTAAAAGAACAACACAATATGCATTTTCTAGCTGGAAAGGAAGATAAGACACTCTAACCCTTAGTAGCAATTGTTTGGCCCTTTGGCTAAAACAGCTTCACTACTCTTCCTTCGGCCATCCATCAGCCTCTGACAACGGTCGAAGCAGCCAAACGTCGAAAAGCAACGTTTGGCTGCTTCTCACTTTCAGATGTTTGATGGGTCTCTTGCATGTACAGTCCACTTTATGTCACCCCACAGCATCTCAGTGAGATCAAGATCGAGCCTTTAGGGTAAACTTTCTTCAACATCCTGAATAATGACTTTCTAACCATGTCAATACATATCTGTGTAATCCGAGCATGCTGGAATTAAATATACTTATGTCCTAAGCTATTCTTTACCAAAAGGAGGTTTTGTTTATTTATTTTGTTCAGTAATTTTTAAAGATTTTTTTTATTTAAGTTGACATTTTTTATCCATGTGCCCTAATAGGTTAGAAAAACACACAGACTCTCATAGGGTGTCCTAAATTCTTCACATGACAGTAGGCTATTTGACAGTCTTGGAATAAAAAGGGAAAAAGGAGCAATTTTCCTTTCTCTTTGCCAGTGTTTACATGTTTTCATGACAATAAAGTGAAACAAAATAAAAATTTCTACTCATCCATTTTTGAACACCCAAAAAACATTTCTCATTGTTCTTTGAAATTTAAAACCACTTGTTTATTCTTTTTCAATACTTGTTTCAGATGAGAACATCCAATTACAAAAACATTCATGGTTCTGTTTGACTCACAAATAATTTAGTTTGACACTGTGTGAAGACAGCTTGTTGATATATTGTCAATTTCTATTTATTAAAACAACTTTTAGGAAAATAAATTAATTGAACATTTTTAATTTCTCTTTGTTATTGATGATCATTTCAATAAACACGAGGAAACAAAGTGTAATTTTGCATTTGTACATTTTTTTACCATATAGAAGAAAAACAACTCATATTTCAATTTAATATTTTGTACTTTCAAATAAAACTTAAGTAAGCAACTGTTTTGCTGTTTTTCATTTGTAGTTTCTGAAGAGAAAATTCAATCAATGAGGCATCCTTAGTCCCAGAACAACTAAAGTGCATATAAAAGGGAAATGATAAAAGAGAAAGTAGTTTTCAGAGCAATAAAGAGTTAAAGGCTGAGAACAAAAAATTGTTTATAAGTTGCATAAAAGAAAAAAGGAAATAAAATAAACGTGTGGTTGTGTAAAGCTATCAATAGTAGCAGGTGGTGAGCCCCACTGTGAGCTTTGGACTGCCTGCTTTCTCTGATCTGATAAAACAGCCACTCTATTTACTCAGCAGCCTTCTCCTCCACACGCAGACTACATTGTGTGGACTATATTATTCCTGTTATTAATATTTTTATAATACTAGCATGCTTCCCTTCACTCATTATGGCTCCCCATTGATTGCTACAAAAACATCTTCACGCCCCTCTGCGTGTTATTTTAATAAACTTGTGCACATTTGCTCACTCACATATTTCTGTCTCTTTATGAGTCGCTCTTTACTTCCACCCGTTCCTCCTCTGCTCCACATCCATCATCTCCAAGGCGACCACCGTACGATGGCACAGGCCTCATGAAGATTAGCTGTTCTCTCTCATGTCCCTTCGTTCTGCCTCCCAACAGTCGTTCTGTCTGTTGAATTCTCACACCGCGCCGTCAGCATCCTGCCGTACAGCTGATCCCTTCTGCCCCTTTTTTACTGATCGAGATCTAGAAAACATGCGAGCGATTACTTCCTGCCAACCTTTGGCTGAACTTTGACTTTGTTTGCTTAGGGTTAATGTATCCAGGTAAACTTAGACAAATGAGAATTGCTATGATTTTTTACTTTGCGATTAAAACTTGTCATCTCTAACAGTAACAATAATGGGCAACAATGAACTTGGATAATTACATGTTCTCCATTAAGTTATTAATGTTCACTTGACTGAATTCCAATATTAAGATTATTATTTGCTGTAGATGAAATGGGCAGATTGTACAAAAGCAGAACACTCTGGATTACACTGTTGAGGGCTTTTTTTTTCATCCCACAAAGTTGGCATCGATTGCAAGGCTGTGGAATATTTGAAACATAGAATAAACTGTGGCTCATAGTTGTGCAAATTGGCTGGATTTTAGCCTATGCACACTAACGTGCCATTCTCTGAGGAATACCTACACCCTCATTTGTGTAAATGTTGTTTTGATCCAGTAACTAAATCTGGCAAAAAATAAAGAGAAGTATTAATTTAAATAATGCATATGAGGAAAAAAGGAATTAATTTGAAAGTGATCAGTTTAATGCTTATGAAACTCAATTTTTTTTATTTTAGATTTTTCACTACTTACTCTTTCAGTCTCTAGTCAGTGTCGATCAATGGGTTTAGATGATACCATATTTCATAACTGCTACATTTTCGTACTGCTCTCTCTACTCCTGAATTATTTGCTGTAATTTCACCTTTTACCTTTATGTTCTATAAGTTCTTTTCCTGTGGATTGAAACAGCTGCTGGACTGATGTTATTTTTAGGTGTTGCATCTTCCTGGAAGTCTGTATCAGTTGAGCTACTGCTGCCAATGACTTGGTGTTCTCTTTCTAAGGACAATACATTTGGCCCCACCTCTTTAATGTGTTGTTCTCCTAGACACAACATAATGACTGGAATCGGTTTGAAATATAGGAATCTGTCTAAGTGACTCAATCGACTTTACTCTTTTTGGCTTGATCTTGAGACGATATTTGCTGTGAATTTGCACCAAATGAATACATCTGAATTGAACTGTATAGAGCAAAATTGAATTGAATTGAATTGTTTTTTATAAAGCATTTACAGCCCTTGCCACTCTTAGTTACGATCAGTCCCAGCACCTGTCTCCGTCCCTCCTGAGAGGAGCTAAGAGCCGAGTGCTGTTAGCACTGAGTAGAGAAGACATTTATTGATTCTTTGCTGGTCTATTATTTCTATTTTTCGCAGGAAAAAAAAAGCGAGTGACGCCAGTGTGTGTGTGAAACAGAGCTTCTTTATATTTGCCGCAGATATTTGTGTGTGAGTGCCTCTGCCGTGTTTGCAGACCGTTAGCTTATGTCTGTGGAAGTGCAAACACTCCCAGCATGTCCACACTGCAGACTGTGGCTTTCATGCTGCTGACAGTTAGATCTGATCCACAGCCTGCAAACACAACATCTATCTCCAATACTACATCCAGCTACACTTCAAACTGCTTGCTAATTGGATGGAAGCTGTCAGGTTAGAGAAAACACATTTCTCTGTGTTAGTATGTGTTTTTGGACACATTTATTATTTAGAAAAATAATAGTTCTTTATAAGTTTTTTATAACATTTTTAGCTTCTTTTTTTAACCCTATGATGCTCGCTCACATCAAAAATATTTTTCACGTAAATGACTTCATTAAACAAAATCAGCAGGGATAGAGATTCTAAAAGGTATAGCACCATAAACCCTAACATTATTCCAAATATTGATCGTATGACTGTAAAAGGTTGCAAAAAGATGTCTTATATCAGCATGTCTTCACTTATGACTTCTGTTCCAGTATCTGCTGAATTCAAACACAAGGACACACAATTAATCTAATGATTTAGTGATGAAGTGAAGCCCACTGCAATGTGAATGAAAAGTGGAGGAAACGCCAGGCAGCATGAAAGTTGTGATTGAAAATCAGGGACTTTCCAACAAAGACTGTTTTCCAAATTCTTCCCCAGTAAAAACATGGGGAATATCGTTAATTGATATTTGAAAATTATTACATTTATTGTTTACTCCGTTTTTCATGTTCTGAGTGCTATAAATGGAAATATGTTTTAATTTCAGATAATGTTATTTTAAAAAACAAAACTAATATATTCCTTCTACTCAAACACCTACACACTACTTGCTAAATCAGAGAAACGTACATTTAGATTCAAGAACTACCAACTTCAGCAAAAATAAGACAAACACACGATAAACTCAATAGTTGTCATCCAATGCCTGTTGAGCTCTGTGTTAACCCTATTTGTTGTGTTTGGGGAAAATTGTGAGTAACAGACACATTTCTACTTTCATTTAATGACATGGAAGAAAGTTCAAGATACTGCTTCTTTTTGACTTTCATTCCTTCTTAGCTTTATCTTTTATGCATTATAAGTTCTGATTTCTTTTCAAAGAAATGTTTTAGTCAGCACAAATGGCTGGACGAAATGATCAGTAACCCTGCATCTCGTTTCAGCTGTGAATTTTTGTGTGTTGGAGCAGGGATGTCACATATTGATTATTTGACTTGTGACTTTTTTCCAAAGATTCCAGTTATTAATGTGCAGAGAAAACTAGTTCCTCTCCTTCATCAACTAAAACGCTTCAATTTTGACACCATCATTCTTATTGATGAGCGTTATAGCAGCGTACATCTCAAGCTGTGGTTCTTTCTGTGAGCTTTCTACGTACAGCGACAATCAGATCAGAACAGAAAATAACAGTGGCAAATAGTGTCTGACATTCACCGCAAGCATCAGTGTAAAGCATCAAACCTCTTAGGTTATGAGAGAAAACACAGAGGGACTAGACAAGATTCTAAGAGATTTCACTTTATTCAGTGGGTTTCGGTTTTTTTTAAATACTGTGTTTAGAAAAGACCTATTTGATCATTCAGACTAATCTAATTGTAGCTTGGTGCCATCTGTCTAAGAAGTTTGCCGCTTTTAGCTTGAAAACTGTATTTTTAAGTCCATGTTACCTAAATAAGAGTGATGGGTGACGCTCACATCTAATGTTTTTCACGACCTGGAAATGGTTCCAAACAGTTTAATTCATTTTTATTTTAGTGCAACACGTTGTGTTGAGGGCAGTGATGCATTTCTCTGCTCCATTTAGTCACTACATCATGTTCTCTGGCCTCTCATTAAAAGTACTTTAAGCTGTACGATTGGTATGACAGAAACTTTCAGCAGTTTTGAAATAGTCACTTTTTCAAACTTTTTAAATGCCTTGATATTCGTGGGGAAGCCCATGCTTAAGGCCTGTATATCCTCTGCGTTGTCTTCCCTCTGTCAGGACTGCAAGAACAAAGCTTTTTTTTTTCTTGCCAGGACATTTTATACCTCATAGGAACTCAAGTGCAGAACTCCTCTCCATATGTCTCTCCCACTGCAGCACATTTACTTTATATTTTTCGGGACACAGAACAAGAAAAACGTTCTGCCCAGAATATGCATTAACAATGAGCTGCAAAAACTCCCAAATCAGAGCTCCCCTTGGGAAAGAGAACAAAGTTCCCTGTTCTTGTCTTGTGGAGTAAGTATTGGCACTTAATAAGGACCCAAGAAGTAACATTCTGATTTGGACAACAATGAGATGTGTTTGAGATTTAAATAGTCTAAGATATTCCTGCAATGCATTTTTTTAATTAAAATGCTAATGCAGTAACTTGGTGTACCTAAGCAGCAGCTGAGATTCGGCTCAGACCTTGAGGTGAAATGTTTGTCTGCCCCCAGCACTTAAGGTGTTGTGCATGAAAAAAAGCTTTCCCTGTCCTTATATTATCCAAGTTTGGATGGCAACAGTCCAAATTTGGACCTGGGGGCACCAAATTGAGTTGTCTGCACTCTGGGGGGTGCCAGGGGTCAATTTGAAATTCAGGTGCTACTTCATACACTATGCATTAGGCATAATATGCGAAGGTGCTGCAACACTCACACACCTGCCACAACACCCCACCTCCATCCAAACACACACAAGAATGAAAAAAACAAAAAACAAACACTGTGCTTTCTGTGCATAAACTCTTGCACACATTAGCAGCCACCTTCACACAAAGTGTGGATGTTTATGCACATTAATGCCGTCCTCCTTTACGTCTCGGGACGTGAGCAGGGCAGAAAAGCTAAAGCTCCTTGTCACATTTGCCACTCATCTCCGATTCAAAGGCACAGCCTGCGATGCCCTCGGATGCACTTGGCAAGTGAACAGCTAACCTACCCGCCAGTGTATCTGCCTGCCAGCCAGGCTCAGAGGCAGTTAGCATGCCAACTAGCCCACCCAGCAGCCATAAGCTAATGCTTCACTAACCCCGTGTTGCCCTGTGTCTCTTCCTCCGACTGGGTGTTTGTTCATGTATTGACACATGGGGGAGTTTAGTTGCACTATCTTGCATAGTAAAAAGCCAGTCTGTAAGTGTTACTCTGTATCTACATGCAAACATTTAATATTCTTTTGTCTTAAAAAAAAAAGCCGGTATGTCACAGGGAAGTAACCACAATGCTGCTTTACTTAATCTCTTCTTTTAGTCTGTTCGGAGTTTTGTTCCAAAATTAAAGTCTCAAGTAATTATTAAAGCATGCGAGTCCCTCATATACACTTGATTGGGCAACTGTTAATTACTTTAGCTCTACACCATCAACATTATTCTGTGTGTCCCTGGATTACTTTGTTGGAATGAGCTACACCATCTGGTATTAAAAGTATGAATCCAATATTAGCACAACCAAGATGTCTTCTAAGCACAGGGAATTATCTTTTACAACAATGGGTTTCTTTAGGCCTTTGCTCTTACTTTTAACATATCCATTAATAGACTTATTATAGTCTAAGAATTCCCCAATTTTTCTCTTGAAGTATATAAATAATTCCAGTAAGCCAATTAAAAAGGAAAGAAACTCAACAAGTGTTTTTCTTTTTATATTTTGACTACTTTTTATCCCTTGAGATTCATCTATTTAATTTTTTTCTTCTAAATGTTCATTTTTATTTTAATTGTTTTATATTTATTTATTTTTAAACACAATCTCAGCACACCTCAAATGATGATTCATAACCTCTGCTTTGTCCAATAACTTGATTTTATCAACTTAATCCAAGTGTTTTCCTAACATTGATCAAAATGCCAGATTCTTTATTACCTGTCCAACCTAAATGATTACAAAGACTATAACTTACTGGGTTACAATCAATCAGGCTAATTTCAATATTATCTTAATTGTTATGACTTTTTCTGCCAGATTTCTCTAGTAGGCAGATCATCATTTATTCTCTATGTGGGCTATAGACTTCTAAGTCAATATTAATATTTACAATTAATCATTTGATGGTACAGGAACTGCACTAGGCTCACTCTAGGCAACAAACTGATATTACTACTCCAAGTTAGTAAGATATAAAACAGCAATTTTTATCTTGCAAAGCACCATGGTTGCTGTTTAACTTTAGTGTTAGCTTTACAATCAAGCCTGAAAATAAGAGTGAATACTATTAGCTTTACATGCTGTTGTGTCTGTGTTTTAACTTTTCTTAAAATCCTTTTTGGGGGAGCTTTGGAAAGACCTTACAATTAGAAAAGCATAAAAATTGATATTGACAAGTCCAAGTTGGACTGAATTACAGATTTCTTTACAGTTTTATTTGTTACCCATTAATCCTTTGTTCTATTCATAAAAACAAGCAAAAAAATTTTTTAGTTTTCCCAAAACTCTCTCTTCCTGTTTTGTCTCATAAATATTTCATGGATCTCCTTATCTCATGAGCTAAATGTAGATGTACATTAAAGAGCTTTTGCCCTAAAATTACAATCATTAAAACACAAAACACTTGAATCCTCAGTAACCCAGTGGTGCGACTAGGACCTCACAGAGGTTAGTGGATCCAGATATGTGGTTTAATGTGCCCAACAAGTTTTAAAATCTCTATTACAATAGAGTGTAAACGGTGTATTGGAGCAGCTCATTTGAGAATTGCTTGAGTTTCGAAGAAATGTTTGTTTTTTGAGGCACTAACCTTTATGTTTCTATAAATTTGTAGCTTAACAGTAAAGGTAGTTTTTATCCCCTTCATCATAATCTCAATAAACAACAATCAAACATTTTTGATGAAATCTTTTGTCTGTTTTCCGAGACAGTGGAGAGTCACCGTTATGAAAGTGAACTTTCTCCAAAGGCTACATTTTCCCTTCCTTCGATTGTGTTAACGCTGCTGGAGCTGTGCAGCTGTTCACCCCCAGAAATAACAGGTCAGGCCAAAATTTATGAAGTGGAGAGCTGTTGTACCAATAAACCACTTCAGACATTCCCTGCAGCATGTGAATCACTGAATTAGAACTTAAGTATGTTTTTCCATATCTTCTTAAAGCCGCCTGTTTTTTCTAAATGTTGTTTAAAACCAGTTGCTTTAGCTGCAGGCCAGAGGACTCACCTCACAGACTCAATATCATCTGTTCACAAGATTACATACAGTCTGCGAGACGTAACTTTCCATCTTTCTTCCTATTTGGTATTTTTTATTTATTGATCAATAAAACAGCTTTTAAAACTGACATTTTGGGTTACTTTAAAACAAATGCACCTTCTCTAGAGATAGCCATATTATTATTTTTTCCTTGTTTTGTTAATCAAAAATGTATTAACCTAAATACATTAATTTGAAATTAATTTACACAATACTAAAACTATGAAATGAAAAGGTTGTAAAAAAAAATTTTTTTTTTAGTTTTCTTTTTTTTTTTTATCCCCTTTGCTAACTATTAGTTTCTTTCTCTTTAAAGAAGCTCCTGTCTAATGATCCATGTCTCCAGGGTGGAAAGGGATAACCTCCTGCCGTGGAAGAAAGTTCTAACAGTTAGAAATTTAATACAGCGCTTTCCGTTTTTTTTTTTTTTTTCTTTTTTGGCACTGTGCCGCGTGGAGCCTGAGCTTCTGTGTTTATGTGTGAGAGACCGGATTTTTTTTCCTGGTGCATCCTGGTTCCTGTTAGTTTCCCCTTTGCTTCCAGTAATGCAAATTCATACTTTGACAGTTTCTCCTCTTGTTCACCCTCCCCCTTCCTCTTTCCTCTCCTGTTTTTTTTTCCAGAGCACTGTGACAAATCATGGCTGAGAAATGCAAGAATAGCTGAAACAAGGGGTGCAGTGAAGCAACGAAGAAACAAACATCATATCAAATCCAACCATTTCTTCTTCTTCTTCTTCTTCTTAATCAACTTTACTTATCTGTCCACACATCTGTTTGACCACCAATATGTATTAACCACAATTTCTGACATTCCCTTGTTTTTTTTTTGTCTTTGTTTTCGTTTTCTGAATCTAACATGTGTTGATTTAATGCCAAGTTGTGCCAGAGCTCGTTCTAAAATAAATTGTCATAATCCAGTGGTGATGAGTTGTGTTTCTTTGTGTCTGCTGTGTGTGTGTGTGTGTGTGTGTGTGTGTGTGTGTGTGTGTGTGTGTGTGAGTGTGTGTGTGTGTGTGTGTGTGTGTGTGTGTGTGTGTGTGTGTGTGTGTGTGTGTGTGTGTGTGTGTGTGTGTGTGCCCGTGAGCGAGACGTGAGGTGGCGGATGACTGTTTCCTGCCACAGCAGACTAATAATTCTTCCACAAGTGAAAATGGGGTCATGCGTACCCCACTGACAGCTGTGGGGGCCTAGAGGCCTGATTTTGTGCCGTACTTATGGTTTCATTAAGTGAGAAGAACGGAGAGAAGAGTGAAGGAAATGAGGGATTAATGAAGTGGGGGACAGGTGAAGAGTGAATTAATGTGTTTGTGTGCCAGTGAGTCTTCATCTTTCTCTTTTACTGCAATACATTCTCTGCTGCTGTTTTTTTATTATTATTATTGTTATTTTAACGAATGGAAAATACAAGAAAAACAGCTGCCACACCTAGACACATCCATCAAACCGCCGGACCAAGAGTGACGATGTGTGACTCTGGACTACATGTCGCCGGTGCTCGAGAGTCCAGCATGGTTTTAGGGTTTGGATGCAGCTGATTGGTGGTGGAGATGCATGCATTTTGAATGAACTGTTCTTGAGCTAATCAAAAAAAAAAATGTTCTCATCTCATTTCTAGCCTAATATACTGAATAGGATATTAGCATCAGACAAAAGATACCCGAATATACAAGTAAATTAAAGCAAATTTGTCCACAAGTTAAGCAATTACTAAGAATTTGGAATGGCATGGGGAATAGGTATTGAACACGCTTACAGACGTGTTTAATGCTTCATACAAACATTTTTTTAGCAAACATTTTTCTGATTCCTTTCGATGCACATTGATTTTCAGTTCTCTCCATCATTTTCAAAGTCAGAGTACTGACTGATCCTTTCTAGCAGTTTTACTTTTATTCTTTAAAACCAATGAAGAGTTTCCCCATCTGCGTGTTTGGGATGTTTATCTTGCTTGGAAATTCACACTCGTTTCTTCTTCAGATCCATTTAAAGAAAGTCTTCGTTCATCCTTCTTTTAGTGATATGCTGATGATCCGACCTGCAAGTTTCACTTTTTACATGGCGTTGGAACCAATTCTTCCTCCAAACACGGTATGTTGGAGCTACAATTTGTTATCCAAGTTTAAAATGCAACACCAAAACAAAACCATGCGGACTCCCAGCTATCATTAACGTCTGCTATTTAAGGAAAGCTAAGGCTTATTATTTAAAAATCTACAGTGACGACCAGAGGAAGAAAAAAGAATCAGACTAAAGATTAGTCAGCATTTACAAGACTTAGCTTAATTACTAACAAGAAACCAGTTCACTGGTACTGAGGAAAAATTAGCTAAGGTCCAAGTCCTGCTTCCTGCAGTATCATTCAGTCGGTCCTAGATTCTGCGTGGTAGCAGACATGCTGGCAGGATTCCCCCCAGGAGAGGGGATTTCCCAACAGCTGGACATTCAGGGTCCGTTCAGGGACAAGCTCTTCTACACTGAACTGTCTGTGTGTCAAGACAACTCAAATTAGATGTTCATACATTTTATTCTCGCATCAGTGCAGTCCTTTTCAAACACTCCAAAATGTCAACTTAGATTTATTTCATGGTGGCTTTAACGAAAAGATTACGAATACATTGGCTATATCTGACTATCTTTAATGAGTTGAAAATAATCAAACCAAATCTCAAGTCAGACCTCCACTAGTCACTCTTTAAAATCCTGAAACTTAATATAATCTAGCAATTTCTCCTCAAACAAAAAAAAAATCTGTTTACTTCTGCAATAAGCAAAATAATAATAATAATTTGTTCCTCTGAAAGATACCGAACTGTGATTTTATTGCCTATGTAGAAAATACATGAGCATGAATATTTGTAGATGGGCAATGCACTGGACGCAGCACATACTGTCCCTGCTAGTTGTGTTTCCATGGTGACAGAAGGGGTTGTGCCAGCAGTAAGGTGCGGAGGAATCTTCCAGATAACCCTAAAGGTCAGCAAACGGAGCTACAACCTGCAGCCGTGCTCCGTACTTACACACTTAACTCCTCCCTGTGCGTGTGCGTGTGAGGACCAACAACACAACTCAAGTCGAGGTGCATTTCCACTTCTACACGGTCGAGCACACTTGGAACGATGGAGGCTTGTTATCATCCACACAAGCGCACACTTACACACAGAATATCGACGGGCTTGTAGCACACCGACATGCTTGTTCCCTGATATGAACGCACGTTCACACAAGTGGCTGTCGATGGCAATTTACTGAGGTGTGTTTGTTAATGATAGCTGTGACGAGTGATCCATCGATTGCAGTTTGACTCCCACTTGCCACCGCTGCATCGATCATGACATCCACATTGCCTGGGCCTGATCCATAAATGCTCGATTATAGAAATGGAGCAAAATGAAAGATCTGACGGATGATGCACACTGGGATTCCTTCCCTCTGAATCTGGGAAATCGTCACGGTCGGATAATGTTCAAACAATCGCACCGTGGTTTCATTGTGTTTTGCATAACAGTTCAAAACAACAATGTGTGACGTGTCATCTAAATGTGAAAGATTGAAAGAAGACTTGTTTCTAAACCTGCGGAAATATTCCGACAAATTGCCACACTTATGTCGAATTTGAAATGATACTGGCTCCTTATTTCTTGTGGTATTTTGAGTTGCTATGGAAACAAAATTAGATTGAAATCACACCTGTAAATCCCGTAGGAATGAATAGAAAGAGAGAGAGATCTTTAAATATTATCAAACCTCACCAAATAGAGACACCAATCCTACAGATTAACTTTCAATGTGTAAACAAATAGGCTCTTTATTTTTTGTGTTGTATGAAGAGTGAAGAAAGACTTTGTAATTTCACAAAAAATGTAACTATGCGGGTTTTAAATTAATATCTTCATAGACCTATGGTCATTGGGGTTAATATTTTAGATCTAAATAATTTAAACACTTTAGAGATATGCTTCAAAATCAATGTCTCAATATTTTGAGACATTGTCAGTGACATTGCACTTTGCATCAGTTAAGGTTCTGCTAGACGTTAAAAAACAACATATAAACATGGAGCAGAACCCGACTCAGGATGAATCTCTCTCTTCTTTTGTCAGAAAGGAGAAAGTGTAGTGTGGGTGGAAGTGCTGAATTACTGTGCCAGAAGAAAAAAAACACCTGCAACTTTTCAAAACTTCAGTGTACTTTGATGCTCGTGCCGACATTCAAACGTAGCCTCTATTCCCGGGCTGCTCAATCCCCCCTCGAATCCACACACACACACACACACACACACACACACACACACACACACACACACACACACACACACACACACACACACACA
>CAEGAF010111308.1:0-16402 GCA_903067075.1 Micropoecilia bifurca
GTGTGTGTGTGTGTGTGTGTGTGTGTGTGTGTGTGTGTGTGTGTGAGCGCGCGTGTGTGTGTGTGTGTGTGTGTGTGAATAATAAGAGAAAACAAAAAATAAATACAGTAAGATAAATTAAGAGACTCAAGCAAAAGCAACAAATGTGTATATACATTTGTATATACACATTTTTTTCTGCTTCTCAGCAGAAGAAACCTCTCCGCTCTGGAAGTTCTCGTCACATCAGTAAGAACAGATCAATTCACCAGTCGACATCCACTGGATGGAGTCATAGTGGATCGGAGTTCAGATTCTAACTGTGATATAAAAATCTTTCACATTAAATAATTACACATTGCACAATATTAACATTGTCATAGCAAATAATTATTAATCTAGATTTGAGAATAATCATTCAGTTTAATTCAAGTTTCAACTTGACAAAAGTAATGATATGACATTATGGATTTGTTGGACAGGAAGGAAAGAATCATCAAGTTCTTCTGTTGCAAACACTGTGTTTAACCTGAAAGTGGATAATGTCACACCTGTGTGTAGCTGCTGCCCTTTTATTTCCACGACTAAAGGTTGATGTCCTGTTTTGTCCCGTTGGATCCACATTGATCAGATGGGACTGAGGCCAGTTTCTGACCAAAACTCATTACAAGCTCAGCTTCATGTAATCCAATAAGAAAACTAAATGACAGGAGTGGAGGCACTGATTAAACAGGACAAAGTTTGGGTTTTAGCAGCAAATGGACAGCATGCAAAGACAATGATAAAGACAGAAGGGCTGGATGGAACTGAACGACAAAAAGGGCAAAGCCCTAAGCAACAAGAGGGGGAGGGGAAGTTACTCCTCTTAAATAAACAGCTGGTAGCTCAGCATGAAAATATTTATTTTGAAGTGATATGATAATATTGTCAAACCAAGTTTAACAATATGATGGATTACCTCACAATGAGTGAAACCTGTACTAATTGCTGCATTAAGCCCTTCAATGACCTTGAGCTCTATCACTGTCAGCCATAATCCACATGTTCCTCAACAGGGATGGGATTATTACTACCCAGCACAAATAACCAGTGTGTCAGTGTTGAGCTAAATAAGCTGTTGGCTCAGCCACACCACAGAGGAGAATCACTGTCACGCTGAACTCAATCATCATTCACTTCCATTTCCCTGACTGTCTCAGTCTGTTGCACTGGGTTGAGCTGGATTATCTGTCAGATGAAACGTCTTCCTTCTGTCTCCAAACATCAAAATGCACTTTGTGTCAGGTGAGAATATGGTAACATGTTACCACCAGTTAGAACTATCTTGAATGTTATTTAAGGTACAATTGACTTGGGGCTAATAACCAGTGCATTAGCCCCAATAAAATCTGGAATGTTCCACATCTCCTATATGTTCCAAAATAAGTCATTGTTCCCACAGCTTGTATTTTTAATTTTTGCATTAAGTATGGAGGTTAAAATGTAACATTAAAAAGAGTCCGAAATCCTTCACGGATTATCCATATTCAAATTAATCTGTTTCTTTCCCCTTAAACTACTTCAATGGTACATTTTGTGATGATTTTCTGCAAAGAGATGCTAAGAGACACACAGGCTACAAGAGACTGACTGGAGCCAAAAAGAGTTATTGTCTACTAAAAACAGAACTTTTCTTAAAGAGATCAACATGGAGTTTGGACTCACTCCTGCTTTGTGTTTCCATCCCCTCTGTGATTGGCTGCCTCTGCTGGGTTCGGGTCGGCCGGTTCCCTGATCCACCTACAGGAAACACAAACTTCAATCAGCTTTCATTGGATTCTCTCATTTCTCATGTTGCCAACTACTACTTGAAGCATCTTTTAGAGTTGTAATATTCGACACCAGTCTCGATTTTGTGTCAGACTCAGGATTTTATTTTAAAACCGGTCAAAACCACGATGACATAAGACATCTGCAGATTGTGCCACAGAGATGGAAGCCAAGCAGAACAAAGAAGAGTTTGAATTGATCATTATAATTTACTTCAGCTCTAAGCATTTAATATCTAGGCCTTTTTATGGGACTATGGATCTTTCAGATCAATTTGAGAAGCAATTTTGATTTTGCATTTTATTGTGTCATGTAGCGCTGCTGGTCTTGGTCTTGACTGTCTCGATGGACTCTGGTCTTGGGTTAGGTGGTCTAGACTACAACACTGGCATCTTTGTCTTTGAAGTCATATATTTACCAAATAATACTTCATTTTATCAGTCGTAAACATTGATGAAGTCTCCTTTATATTCATAAAAGGTGTTGCTATGTTTATGACAGTGTCAGTTTAATGCACACTTCAAATAACATGTTACCCACTTTTCTAAATCCAATAATAGGATTTGTGGTTTGGCATTTAATTAGAATGTAAATAAAACAAATCTTTGAAATGTGACATTTAAGTGATGAAGAAAAATATCACAAAGAAAGATATTTCTGTAAAGCTGAGTTAATTCTCGTAGACTGACCTTTTCAGCTTGAATGGGACAAAAAGAAAACTGATTAACCTGCAGTTCACAGGAAGCTGAGGTTTAAAATTCACTTAACTTTCACAAGCTCTTAGATTTGGATGGAAATGTTTGTGACATTTACTGCAAATTATAGGGAAACCAGAACAGGATCCATCTAATGAAAGATTCAGCAAAAGACAGAAAACACGTTTTTTTAACCTCCGAAGCTAAAATACTTACTGTTGGAAAAATGCGGACAGCACTGCAACAAGCTCTGTTTCAGTGTGGTTTGGCCAGTGACAGGCAGTCAGGATTGATGAATAAGCCCATAATTCCAAGCAAGGTATTTCTAGTGGCTTGAGGAAGAAAGCTTGAAACATTTGACCCAAATCCTATGCAATTCTACCGATTACTAAGAAAATAGGTGAAAACTTAAGCTGCAGTCCAAAAACAGGATGTTAGGTTAATTGTTTTCTCCAAGTTAGGTTGAGGTGATCACTTGTGTTTCTGATTTAGACTCAGCCTGGCTGGATCTCAAAGAAAACAATCCTCCAAACTCCTCTGTGAAATCTTTGTGTGACGTTGGAAGTCGCTGCAGGACCTGAGTCATTACCAGGTACTAAAGCCACTTAAAGCTAACAGAGTTACCATGCAGTCACCACATTGGCCCCAAACCAGAATCCCTACCTACATATTAGTACATATTACATATTAGTGCTGCTGACGGTAGATGAGCTAAAACACTGAAGTGACTCTTTACAGCAACTGAGGAGAACTGAGCAACTTTTTGACAGGAGGAGAAGATGCAAACAAACAACATTCAATGGATTATGAAGGTATGAACATATTAGTCATCTGAGCTTCAGGAAACCCCTGATGGACTCTGTCTACAAAAACATACAAGTGAATATTTTAACAGTTCAAACCCCAAATATACCTTAACATGCAATAATACACACAATAAGTTCATAAATAGTAACTGCAGAATATCTGCAGTTTTCCTTATTGCTATGATGTTGGAGCCATTTAGATCCAAGGAGAACAAATGACACTCGTGGATTTACTTCTTAGCAAACAGAGCAGCCAGAGAGCATTACATTTTATTTTGAATATTTTAGATATGCTCTATGACAAAAATCCATGATTAGGGGGATTTTGAACAAATCTTGTTGAGTCACGTTTCATAGAAAAACCTGAGAATACTGAATGGCAAAAAGTTTTAAAAGTTTACAATAATTCTTAAAAAGATGTATTCTTCTTAAAACATCCATTACAGTTAGAAAATTAAGGAGTTTACAAGTAAATGGACTTTTGGATTGTGTCTTATGAATTATCACTACAGAGCTCAGTTGTTATAGTGACGGAGGCTCAGAGTCAGAGCAGCTGCTGAGTCCAGCATCGTTTCATCACAGCCTTCAGAGCTTCACCAGGTGTTGCTGGAAGCAGATTGACAGAGAAAGTTCTCCTGTAAAAACTCAATCTTTGTGATAACAGGTTGACTGAGGGGATGGTGAAATACTAACAATCCAAAAAGGTGCAGTCGTCCCAGCTCTGCTTCACCTCAGCTTTTTAATAAAGATGGAGGAGTTTATAGGAGTGGTTTCAGATTCCTGCTGCCATCCACTGACTGTTTCTACCCTGTTCTCACTGAGCTGCTGTGCACAACAGACAGTTATCTCTGCTCTCCCTGGCCGAGCCACGGCCAGGCCCGGTCCACCGCTATCTCCCTGGGAGCCGGGGATGGACTGATGTTGAATTTCACTCTCTGAGGCTTTGGTTTTAAGATCAGCAGTAGTTGGAAGAAGGGCAGGTAAAGGTGTTTGCTGAAACCTAACAAGCAGGGAATATCAGCACAGTCAGCACTTTTGACCCAATAATTTTAGGGCCTCTGTGGTATTAATTACCTGAAGGTTTTATCAAAATACTATTTTTTGTTTTAAAGTGTCATTGTAAGATATCATTAGATGATTTATGTATTAATAAGGTAACAAGAAGTAAATGAAAAGAGTAACTGATCCGGCACCTGTTGTCACCCTGTGGTTCCTCCATCCCATCACAGCTTGATGACTGCCTGGTTTCTTTAGATTAATAAATGATGCATGGAATCAGCGCCAGTCTGAAGGGAAGATGTCAGGTTTGGTTTTGTTGGAGCAGTTCTTAAAAACAAGCAACATAACTATTAATCAGTGTTATTGCTTTCAAACTTTTTTGAATTTGTTTCAAACTTGTTTAAATTGTTCATTTGTTTTACTGTTGTGTAAACAGGTTGTGTGTTGCAGATTTTCCATCCACATCCATCTTGCAAATGTGATCTGGATCTCAACGGCTTTTTTAAAATCTGGTTAAATAAAGGAAATAACACAAAAGAAAGAAACTGTATAAAAACCGGCCCCTTGTGTGGCATTTAGAACCACCTGCTGCCTCAGTAGGATGAGATTTATTACAGGCCACACACTACACTGTAAAAAGAAAACAGAACAAAAAAAGATTTCAGAAGAACTTTTTGTCCAGAAGAAAAATTTCCGGTACCAATCAGATTGATGTGTGTTATATACAAGTGATGTAAATAAAAAGTAATTGACATTTAACAGGCATCCTGATGGGCTGTCATGGATGAAGTCTAACAGACCTGTTGATTAAAGCCAGAGTTGGATGACAGAGCTGAGCAGCAGGGTGGAGGAAGGGAGGAGTGAAGGCGATATCAGTTCCTGCACATCACCTGTGTGTGACACAGATCAGGTTCTGGGCTGACAGGCTCATCCCATGGAAGCGGCATGACATGAACGGCTCACAGAGCACGTCGGCTTACAGCTCGGCTGAAAATCACTTTTGCTCCCAGTAGATTAAACTCACACTTCAGTTCATCTCCCAACACCTCGCTTAGCAGGGACATGAAAATAATGGGCTTTATACTCTCCTCGCATGCAAAGTATGTCTGAGTACAGTTTTTCTTTTTTCATACAATGTTGCTGTTTACAACACTGCATGAATTATCATTAGACTAATAAAGCGATGAGGAAGCACAACAAATCTGCTGCCTTGGCTTTTGGTGCAGCAGCTAATATTTGAATAAATGTGGGGATTAAGTAAACTTGAGCATTTGCTCCCGGTTGGATATTAGTTGTTTATTATCTCACTGAAAGCCAATGAAGATGAATGCAGAGGAAGCAGCTGATGATGTTGTGTGATTCTGTAACGGTATTCTAGAAGTTCAAACAGCTTCAGTTGTCCAGAAACATTCGTGTCCGACAATGACTGCTGTTGGGAAAATATGAAGAACTTTGTTAATCAGATATGTTGTTATCCGGTTTGGTACTCTGGTCTGTTCACTTAAATAAGAACACACTTCAGAACAACACTAAACAAAGAAATGGAACAAAGTCCCAGATTCTTTATGATGGGCAAAGTGGAAGGAAAACTATAACTACAACATTCCATTCATACTTGGATATACAGATCGAAAGGGAACTTAGTGCCAATGGGCTCATCAACATGTGCCAGGAAGAAGCTAAGCTCAAACCACCAACTTTTAGATTGCAGCATCTCTACTCTCTAGGGTTGGGCTGGAACTAAATGACAAAAACCTACAAGACGCTGCAGACGGTTTGAGGCTGAGATGGAGCTTCCAGCAAGGCAACGATCCTGATGCAACCAGAATCAGCAAATCAGAATCAGAATCAGCAAATCAGAATCAGAATCAGCAAATCCAAACTATACATATATATCCAAACTATACATATATATATATATATATATATATATATATATATATATATATATATATATATCAACAGTTGAACATTAGTTTGTAGATTGGATAGCATGTTGGTAAATAATTCAAAGGGTATAACTACTTTAATAAGCTCCACACCCAATAAAAGACAGAAACTGATCAACCTGAAGCTGTGGAGCTAAAATCAAACCTTTCAGAGTTTAGCAGAAAGACAAAACGGCTCCATCCTCTCTGTGAGCTCAGTGGTTTACCTAGAGCAGCTCCACTTATTGAACATGAGCAATGACTGAACAGATATTTTCCTCTGAACAAGACACACCTTAATAATGACTAAAAGACACTGGTTTTGATACAATGAAGCACAAATACAACTAAAACTCCTGTGAAGTGAGGAGCAGCTTCTAAACTCAGCCGGAGCAGCAGGTAGACTCGTACCTTTACGCTCTGAGCGTTTCTTCCTCCTCCTCCTGAACCGCCGGCGGACCAGGCAGCCGTGTGCAGCCACATCCAGCAGCAGAGCCATGGCTGCTCTGTCTCCTGCAGGCTCTGGAAGACTGTCGACAACTTTGGAGCGAACAGGGAGGAGGAGCAGAGGACTGATGTGGCAAACGGTTGTCAGATGAACGGGCTGTGATGTCTCTCCACCTCCTTCCTCTGCCTGCCACACTGATTCTTGGTGTCCCACACATGGAGCAAACGGCTAACAACACCAGTCACCGGAGAATTAGCTCCACTCCACCCTCTTTCATTTTGGGATTCAGAACATTTCATTTTCTCCTTATCTCAGATTTGTTTTGGACCTCCTGACATTAACATTGTGATGTAATCTGATGCAGTGCCTTCCTAAAGCATTCACATCCAATGAATGTTTTGACATTTTGTCCCTTTTCACAATGTGGCACAACAACACAAAGTAGAGCATTATTGTGAACTGGAGGGATGAAGATTAATGTGTTGGGCTTTTTGAGGCTGAACATACATTTACTGTTCAAAACCAGAGAATATTCTAAGCAAATGAAACAAGTCTGATCCAATTTCTAAGGAAAACAGATGAAAAGAAAAACAGGGACAAAGATTTATACATATGAATATATCTAACAGACATGAGAAGAAAATTTAAACATGAGATAAGAGGATGAATGATATAGCTTACAGTGGATTACAACTAAAATATTGAAGAATAAAACCAAAGTGAATGTCAATATAATGTAAGATTTAACATCTGTCTATAGCTGCTCATCCTTATAGGCTCAGTTAGCTGAACTACGGCAACCATGTTCAAAAAGGGGATGGGAGGAGATGATAACATAGCATCAATTCATAATAAATATTTCAAGTCATATTACAAATATAACAATATTCAATTTATGTAGTGTATTAAAGAAAGAATAAGGTTTACAAGTACAGTCACATTAAAAAATTAGAATATGCATTCTAATGAGACTCATTTATTTTTTATTCATCTGTTTCACAAAAGGCTTGAATTTTATTTCTGTTCATACATATTTCTGTTCTGTGTGGAAACATTTCACTTTCAGTGAAATTAATTACTGAAATAAAAGACCTCAGAAATGTCTTAATTTGTTATACATGTATTGATCCTAGTCATAAATGCACCATTCACTTACATTGTGTCATTGACTTTGCAGCAATCCCTCATACTATGCATACAGCAACAGTTGAGAAGACAACTGTCCGTTTTAACAGGAAGAAACTTCAAGCAGAAGCAGAGCTGCTCTAAACCACTCAGCTAAACAGAAAAGCTCTTCTCCAAAGATTACAACTATAGTCTAGTCCAAAATTTAAAAGAGAAAATTGAAAGTCAAGCAGGTTTTTATATTTTCCACAACAAGGCAAATTTACTGAACTTAGATTTTTCTAACAGTTTTGTAACCAGTAAATCAAATCTCTTTTAAACAAGTCTCATGCAATGAAGCTCCTTGGTATTTATGGCGCCAGCATCCCACTTTCAAAATAAATCTAGCTGTGAACTTTAAAAGTCACCAATAAATTGTTACATTTTCATAGAGCCACTTCAGCTAAAACAGTTTTCATGAGGGATCAATCTAACCCAGTAACCAACATACTTTAAAAGGAGAAGCGATAAGTACGGCTGGTAAAATAAGCATTAAACACAACCTTTATCTCTGCTTAAATATTTCTAAAGGGGCCATTCAGAATAAATTTACACCAGCCCAACAAATCTGCACAAAGATCATCTATAGACTAGGTTAGTGCACACAGTGGCGCAAAAGGTGGGTATGCAGCATGCAACGCTTAGGGGGCGGGGCACCAGAGGGGGGCGGGGCACCAGAGGGGGGCGGGGCACCAGAGGGGGGCGCGGCACCAGAGGGGGGCGCAGCACCAGAAGGGGGCGCAGCACCAGAAGGGGGTGCAGCATCAGAGGGACCAGAGGGGGCGCAGTACCAGAGGGGGCGCCAAAACCCCGTCTGGAGGGGCGACGTGCCGACGATGTTCCCCCAAACACCTCAGCGTCTTACGCTCCTTCACCTCGCGCACATAACGAGGTAAATGTAGCGAGTTTTACCCTTCATGTATCGTCGCCTGATGGGGGCGACGACACCACCTGAATTATGTGTAGTTGCGCCACTGAGTCTACAAATAAAGTTATGGATAGAAAATATAAAAAAACAGATTATAAGTTTGAAGAACCTTATTCAATACTTAAGACAAAAGATTATTTTTGTAATGAACTTTAAGATTCTCTTGGACAGAGAAACCAGTCGATACATTACGGATGTGTGATTTAGGAAAAGTCCAGACCTAAAATGACCAGATCTGTGGGAAGAGTTAAAAACTGAGATTAATCTGTTCTCCAAACTATCTCACTGAGAACAATTGGCCAAAATTTTAGTCTATAGATGCTAGAAACTTGTAGAGACAGACCCCAGAGCTGCAGAGCTGCAGCAAAATGTGTTTCCACAAAGCATTGAATCAGGCTGGCTAAATAAAAATTCATGCCACACCATTCAGGGTTTCCCCCCCCCACAAAATCCTTGCAAACCATTGAAGTTTATGTTTATTTAAAGTTGAAAAGCCTCCTGCTGTCTGTCACACAGGAATACAGAAGCATAACTGGAGAAATTGCTCCACCTGCTGTTCACTTCAACAAGTCCCAACGCTGAACTGAAATCACTTTATACAGATTTATTGAAGTTTGTAGATGAATTTCTCTACCACCTGTAAATGCTGACACTGCTGCTCTGATAAGGTCAGATTATTAGGATCTTTGATATGATTTTTTCCCCAACAAAAATCCTACTTTGTTAATACTGCATTACTGTTCCATTCTTCTACACAAGCCATTTGTTACTCAGGTTTGATTTGACAGGATTTGTCTGACCTCATTGTGTCAGTTCTAAAGTTGGGTGGAGGGAGGACCACCATGGAGAATGTCCTTCAGAGGTTGATCTCACTCTGGTGGTTCCAATCAGAGCAACCCTTAGTCATTCTATCAAACCAAAATATTTTGGACAGTTTCATTCTCTGACATTTGTTGGAACAGTTTGGAGATTATATTTTCCTGTTCCAACATAACTGAGCACCAGTCCACAAATAAAATGATCAGCAAGGTTGGTGTGGAGGAATTTTACTGTTCTGCACAGATTCCTGAACTCAACCATATACATTTGAAGTAGAGACTGTTTGTCCATTAGTACCTGACCTCACATATGAAAACATGGTCAAAACGTCCATAAAGACACTCTAAATCTGTTCTGAGTCTCTTCATATAGACGCATCAGTGTCTCGTCCTTCAGGGTTTCTCTACATGCTGGGAGCCTTTATCTGGACAGCGGCTCCTCTGAACGAGGCCCCAGAGACTCTTGAATGGAACCATTTGATTGGTTGTCTCTTCCTGCATTAGAAAATGTCTGTCTTGATGGAAGCAGCAGCGTCAAAGTGTTACACAGTGTGTGTGTCGGGCCACACACACTTACCTCACACAATAAATAATACGAGAGTTTGGTGGGAAAAGGGCTTAAGGAACGATATTTGTGGCCAAAATGGGAGACAATACGAAGATGAAAAGGAGAAAAGTGAAGTTAAACATGGTTCCATTCACATGATGGCACAATGATCCCAGAACCTGACAAAGTCCAATCACAAATGGTTTGGTGTTATACTTGTTATACTATATAAAAATGAACATATAACTTTAAAGCAGACATCACAGTTGTTAGAGTTACAGTTTGTTTTTTTCAAAACTTATGATCTGAGAGATCTCTCTCTGATTTTCTGTCAAACAAATATCTTGGTCAAATTAGAATTTTAAATCTAATTCTGCCAGGGGTTTGAAAACGCTGCTACTCAGACATGCATATTCAGCATATTCAGGTATGTGGACCTTATAACTCGAAAGTGGCATGTCCCATTAACAAAATATATATGGACAAAGTTTCCTAGGAAGATTCTTCAACAGATGAGCCCCTGTGCAAAAATGCTTTTTTATGTTTTTTCTTCCAGCAAAGAGCCATGAAGAACACAGTTACCAAAACCACTCTGAGACGGACTGAGCCCAATTAAACTCGGCTCGATGTAACCTAGAAAAGAAACAAACCAAAAAGGCAGCAGTGAGTGAGGACATCAGAAGGACATGAGGAAGAGAAATGATGACAACATGTCCTGACTGCTGTTCATGAGTTGCTCTTTGGCTTCATAAAGCAGCAGAGAGACATAAATCCTGCTTCTGGAGGAATGGAAACTGATTAGAGTAATAAAACACGAAGAAACGGGAAAAACCAAGAGGAAATGCTGACTGAACGAAGGACTGCAGAAATATTCCAGTCAGTGTCTCAGAGACGGCAAAAGCAATATTGATGGAACAGAGGAGTCGAGTCAGGGCTTTTCAACGGTGACTAAAGGAGAACATGACTTAGCATTTCTTTTTAATTCAATAATGAAATCAAAAGTTGTCTACTTATTTTAATAAGTAATTATTTAAATTATTATTTAATAATTAAATTATTAATTAAATTTTAATAATTATGAGATGTGCAGCATTCAGTTTGGAAAGATTTTGAACCAAGGTGATTTTAACAACTAGTAGTTCAGTTTTTATACATCTCAATTTAAATACCAATCTTATAAAAAAAAATGTATAAACTGCCAGGACATTTTATCTAGATCTTTGGAAAAAATAAATAATAAAAATAAATAGCCTATAAATAAGTCCTTAGCTAATAACGTATAACACACTCATTGAGAAACAGCAAGTTAACATAAATCAGTTTTTTAACAGATTGCAAATTGCAGATATTTCAGCTCGCAGGCTGTATTTTTATTTTTGTCAAATATTTTAGAGGAACTGTATGAGAAACGGGAAGTTTCTTGTGACAAGAACCCATTTCTTGTGCCGTGCAAATCTCCGAGAACCAAACTGCTAAGGGGATCAACTGTAACTAATCCTGAAATGTACATATATTTCACCTCCACAATAATTAATGTAGTGTTTTATGCTCCGACACCTGGAAGTCACTTATATTTTTACATTTGAAAAATAAAGAAAAAAGCTACACATATTCCAACAAACGTTTCAACTAACTTACTTATTTGGTCTGTTTAAAACTTTTGAAATGATAATTTAACAAGTACAACAATTTCATTTGCAGTATTTCACAGCAATGTGATACTTGCAAAAAAAAAAGTTCAATTCCATAAAAATGAATGTTATTCAATTATGAATGTTATTCTTTGATCTAATTTGCTCATATTTTTCCTTTTTATTTTGGATCTTTGATTTTCATTTGTCACCAACATTGAAAAACACATCAAATAACATCGGAAACCACAAGTTAATCTGTGTTCCAGTGTTTTATAAAATATAACTTGATCTCCATCTGATCCAGAGGGAACATTTTTATGTGAGAATAAATCTTCAATGAAATCATTTTGCCCCCCAAAATCCCTCTGTGACTGAGTGTAGTCAGTTAAATATAGTCAGTTGATCAGAACCACAATGACTAAAGTTAAAATAAAATATTCTGTTGAAATTATTCTTCGCATAGCAACGCAGACAAACCTGCCAACACAAACTACTTCCTGATTGCCTAGTAGCAACAGAACATCTGATTTTTCTTTTCATTTTCTCTCTCTACCCTGAACCTTAATCTAGTTCTACATTCAGTTCTGTCAACTCAGTCGTCCCAACATCTTGTAAAACTTCTGACCTGAAGATTGAAGAATGTAAAAGTGCAAAAATGAATGTAAAGAATGTAAAAATGATGTTCCTGGAAGAATCTCTGTGTTTTCATCATTACTGGGCAGAATGAGTAAAAAACTACTAATAACAAAAAATATATATTCTTGGTATTTCTAATGATCTTAGATTCAAACCAATTACACAAACATACATCCCCTATGAACACATGCAAATCATGTGACCTATTGCTCTTCTATCTACACGTTTTAATGTATGACTTACTTGAAACTTGCTTCACCTCAAACGGTCTCCTTAACAACCTCTTGAAGGTTTATGACTCTTGTAGGAAAAATACATTCAGCATTCAAATACATATAACTTGACAGAAAATATGTGTAAAAGTGAGACTGGAGTTGGATCTTCATCACACTGGTTATCAGAAAACCAAACCGTTATTTTGTCTAAACAAATCCTTTTAGACAATGTTTGCTTTCACTTTTAACCTTCTTGCCAGACTGAATTTGGCATTTTTACTTCAGTGTTTTACATTATTATTACACGCTCATAGACACACATTCACACTGCATAAAATCCAGATGCTGAAACGTGAAGCTTTTGGAGAAAAGATGCATAACTCCTCATTGAGAACTTTTTAACAATTCTATGGCCATAAAACTGAAATATATCCAGGCTCCTTTCTGGATAAGTTTGACCGTGATGCTCCTCTTTAATAAAATCATGACTCTTTTTATTAGGTTGAAAAAAAAAAAAGATCAACCATGAAATGAACTAACTGCTACTTTGGCTACTTTAACTGTCTGAACCCCATAGCAACAGAACCAGTGTTTTAAGTGTAGATTGCTGCTTACTTGCTGCATCTCCAGTCCATATAAAATATTAACATAAACAATAAATGAAATAAATATAATGAAAAAACTAAGTATGTTAATGACATCAGTTCTTGTAACTTTATTTGTGTAAATATTTTTTATTTCTGTATATAACTTTACCTGCTTGCTTTTTTCTTTTGCTGATACAAAAGTCCAAAGCCAATTTTTCCATCATTTTTATTATTTTCAAAACATATACTTGGATGTAATTGTGTTGTTCTGGGTCATTTCTTTGACATTTTAAGATTAGGCTGCTGGTAAGGAGGTTTTTCAGCCTTAAAGATTTCCAGCTCATTAGCAAAGATCAGTTATGAAAATTATTGTGATTGATTAAATGTTTTAATACAAATAAAATGTATTCTAATCATTTAGAAGGTTGACAATCCCTTTAAACCTGACATATTTTAAGAAAAACAGATAAATCTATATTTATGTTTCATTATCTTTAAGAGACAAAGACCTCAGAGACACTTTTTGGTTAAATGAAAGTAGATTAATTTAGTTTTAATGATCTCTAATACGTTTTATAATAACTGTGCAGTAGTTTCAGTTTTGTGTATTAACAGTTTGTATTTATTGACTAAATTTGTGTAATTAATTTTAACTTTGTTTGCATAACTTTTGTTTGTTTTTAGCAAACCTTTAAAAACCTTTAGGTTAATTCTGGCACATTTACAAAAATGTTAATGTGGATTGTCCCCACAAACTAACTTAATTACATTAAAATTTTATTTCTGATGGGAATATGAATAATTTTGAGCCCAACTGACTTTTCAATGTTTATTTTTATGATTCACATCTAATACACTGACACAAATTTCCCCCCCAAAATGATGTAAATTATTGAAGATTATATAACCCTGAGTCTGTCCTGATTAGCTGCTCTGAATCCTTCATGTTAAAGGTGAAGTCTGTAAATATTCTCATGCAGATTGGAGCCACTTTGGATCCATTTGGGGAAACATCTGTTCAAAAGGATTTATTAGAAATGAACAAATCAGTACCTTCTTTATCAGATCACCATCAACATATTTTCTTTTATTAGTTGTCACTTTTAATCATATATTAGTTGGAAAATCATTTATAATTACACCTCCTGTGTGACTGTTACGATGATGCCACTGCTCTGATGCTGCGGTTCACTTGGTTTTTCTTTCCTTTTTAAAGTCATTTTAATACACAAATTTAGCTATAAATACCAAGAATCTTCCTAAATGTACATCATGTGAAGATTATCATGGTGTTTTCATTTTGTCAATTCAGTTCTTCTCCATCTACGTTTAATTTGAACTTTATTTGAAACAGCACCTATTAAATCCATCACATAAGCCACTTTATCAATCTTTTCAGTTGTTTTTGTACAAATGTCACCTGCCATTGTTACCATCATGCTGTGAAGCTGTAACAGTCGGAGTTTACCAGAGTGGTAAGTTTAATCATCCCTATGCTGCGCTCAGCTTTTTAATAGATCTGAGATTGTCTTTTTTTTAAGCAAGGAAATAATGTGTCAGTTTAGATTCATCTGAACAAACTAGTCAAATAAACTAGTTACATAAAAAATCTTTTATGGAAATGGCTTGTAATAAATTAATTGGTTATTTCTCTTCAGGAAAGCAGTAAAAAGGATCCAACAGGTTTGTAACTGGATGGTTCAGTAAATGTTGCTGCAACGCAGAATGAAGTTCATTTAGATCCATCTGAACACACTGAGCCGTCGGTTCAAATCCACAACATTGTTCAGGCTTAATGTTCACTTTTGTGAGTCCGACTGCACAATCTGGACAAGTAGTCTTCAGAACCAGAACCAGAACCAGAACCACTACTACAGAGGTGAGCCATGCTTTGGTACTTACTGTGTGCAGGAGGGTCCAGATGCTCTGTAAATCCCAGCACCGGCCGGTTCCTTCTCTTTCCTTGCCTGTCTAATCTGAGAGGACTGGAGAGGAGGAGACGGGATGAGGAGAGAAGAGGAGGGAGGGTCAAGCAGCAGAGTGTCTGATGAGACAGCAGCTGGCTGGACATCAGGTCTAACAGCTGGTCCAAAGTTGAGTCATTTGAAAGTGTTGAATCCGTAGCTGTTCTGTAAAACGCCACATAGATTCATCTCCTCTCCCAGCTATAAGGAGCTTGTCGCTTCACTGCTAAGCTGCATTTCCACTGACCAAATAACTGCAGAATTGGGAATTACGAAAATAGATTTGCTTAATGGAAACATACCAATTTCAAAAGGTTTTTTGATAAAATATATATATATATAAATTTGCTCAAGGACTTTCTTTGGTTGTAATCAACTGGAGGTTGAGTATGAAACCAGATGATGCTACTGGCAGAAAGGAGGAAGACGGCAGGAATGGTAGAAGGATGACGGTGCAACATGTTTTATAATTACTAATCACATGAACAAACTTATTCACACATAATTTAATTGAGTTTCATATTTAGTAGAAACACAGAAATTGCAAAAAAAAAAAAATTTCCACTAGCAGAAAATTGAGAAAGCTTTGTGCATGTTTCTAATGGAAATGTCATGATGTGGTGGAGTAAGACCCAAATGTAGGAGCAGCAGAAACAAGAATATTTACCAAAAAGATGAAGAACAAAACACACAAACACACGTTTTCATGGCGCTTTGTGGGAACTTTCCATTGACTTCCATTCATTTCTAGAGGATAAATCTTACCCTTACCCTAACCATTACATACCTAACCCTATTCTTACCCTAACCCAGGGGTGTCAAACATACGGCCCGCGGGCCAAAACCGGCCCGCAAGGAGGTTCGATCAGGCCCGCAGGATAATTTGAAAGTGGAAAAAAATGCATAAAAGACATGGATTTATTTTTTTAATTAAATGCAATTCATGAATTATCCGCTAGGGGCGCACTGTTCGCAACATCTGCTGCTTGTTATGACTTGTTTATATCCTGTTCTGTACCTGTCCACTACACCCTAATTAGCAAAATGGCGTTATCAAAAAAGAGAAAAGTGGATAAAGAGTGTAGAATTTTCCAAGAAAAATGGACCACGTCGTATTTATTTACGGAAACGCATGGTAAACCTCTGTGCTTGGTGTGTTTGCAACAAGTTGCCGTATGTAAGGAATATAATATTCGGCGCCACTACGAGACTCACCACAGCGCAAAATATGACAGCTTACAAGGA
>CAEGAF010111314.1:0-16304 GCA_903067075.1 Micropoecilia bifurca
TATATATATATCCATCAGATTAAAATATGAGATACAATATAAACTTTACCAACATACTTTTATTACTACTTATATATTATGGGGATTCTTCAGAGGAACCGCTCTAAGTGACTAGGAGGGTCGTCTCCCAAAAATTAAAATCACAAAATACCATTTATTAAAATCCATTTATTATCACACCCAAAGCTACATAATGGAAGTAATATCCTTTTTTTCTTAGCAATTTATTTCCAAGACAATGTACTTCAACATTTATTATTAGCTTCTCTGAACTAAATTACACTTAACCACCTTTATTGTACATTTAAATAACAGCATATTTCCCAGAATCGGGCCAAGATATTTTGCTCTCTTTTTTTGCACATACAGCAAACAACAGAATTCAATCTGTGAGCAACAACATGTGCTGCTCAGTGGAAATGCTCCAGAGTGACACCTTGCTAAAGCTTCTGTAACTTGCGACAGGCTGAACATGATGCTACAGGTAGACTGTGGAATTCATGATTTTTTTTTTTAATCAAGGCTTGCAAACCAGGCTTTCTTTTTATAGGTACAATAATACTGGTGTCAGCTTATGTGGGTTTTTTTTTTAAATCAGCTTTTGTTTTTGTCACTCGATCATAGCCAGTGCCTGGGGCCTTCAAATCTGTGACTCTTCCTTAGTTTTTTAACTTACAGTCACATTTAATTTCAAGAGCTATTTCTTCTTTATAGGATGAACTTGCCAACTTGCCGTTTCCAGCTTATTCAGCACAAAGACTTCCCCTTAGCCTGCAATTGGCTAATGACTAATGCAGCACCTAAAAGTTGGAATCACTTAGGGAATTATATAGGTTATTAATAGAGAGAAGAAATTAATTAAAATTAAAGGCTATTAAACCACTCTGCTGAGCTTCAAAGGCATGTGCAATCGGAGAGGGGATTGCAAGTGCACATAAAGATCGGTGGAGAGCACAAAACGTATCACACCTCATATAAATGCACACACTGATAAAGATAACCGAGAGCACTTTTTTATCACACTTAAAATATGACCGCATAACAGAATCTAATGGAAATATTAATATCAAAAATAGCACAATCATGTTTATGCACATCAGCTATTGTTACTATAATTTTACAATATAATTTCCTCTGTAATAGAGAGGCTTACGGTATTCTTTAGTGGATTACATTGCAGTGCGGTGTAGCAGACATGCACATAATCTCGTATCTCCCACTCCCTCTCTACTTAGTATGTGTCCATAGCATGTGTGCTTGAATGATCTGGCATTTGTCTCCTCTTCCCTGAAGCTCAGGTCTAATGCGTGTTTGTTTGCATGCATGTAGATAGGCGTCCTTCTCGCTTTGCGTTTGTTCAGTCCACCTCACAAACCAAAATGGTGGAATTAATGGAGCGCCCTTGAGCAAAGCGGTATGGTTCGAGATTAAGCTTTGAACATTTCAAGCACTAATTCAAATCCAGTGATTAACACTGACTCGAAAGTACAAGTTTTTACGAAAGCCATTTCAGTCTGAGAAACTGAAGATTTATTAATCTGATACATTTCAGTGGTATAAAAATGGAGACTATTTCACTCTTGCTTTACCAGGAAGTCCACAGCAGCCACAGCTCATTCAATAAGCTTTGAATGTAATCTGATGATTGTAAACCTGCTGAAACAAAACAGATTGATTCTCCTGCATCCATTGTCAGTTTTTCTCATGTCTATCGCAGGTGATTACTCAAACCCTTTGAATATATCTTTTTCTGAAATCTAAAATATGCTGATCACAAAAAAGGGAAAGTGGTGTAAATATTCACTCACTATCCAATTTGTTAGTTACACCAGTCCTATATTGGGCTCAGAAATATTGGTTCATATTGACATAATAGCATCATGCAGCTGTTGCAAATTTTTGCAACTGTGACTCCATGATGCAACTCTCCAGGTTCACCAAACCCAAACATTGCTCTGTTTAACTGGGTGTGTGGAGGGCAGTATAAAACTGTACTAAAGCATAAGGATGTAGCTTTACAGACATCACTGAAAACTAAAGTGAAGCTTATTCTAGAGCCTCGTCACTATTTCATGTCCTTTTCCCTCCAGTTACTGTCTCTATCCTCTTTTCATGTCCTCTAATTTGTCTTTCTATGCCTCTTATGACTTATTTCTGCTGTGACTTTCACTATCTATCTCTCAACATTCCTCACTTCCTTATCCCTCCTCTGCCCTGCAACACCGCATTCTCTGCCTTTTTCATCCTTTCCTCTTCATCGCTTCATGCCACCTCCCGTCTTTCTTCTGTCCCCTAATCATCTCTCATTTCCCTGGCAGACAGCTCCAATGCTGCTCCTTTTAGTCACAGGCTTTTAATTAGGGGAAAGCAGATTAGGAAGGACACTCTCTACCCGGCTAATGGTGGACACACATGCAATGCCCACTCACATTCAGCCCCATATCCACATGCATAAGCACACAGTTAAAAACGAGACACCTTGTTCACCAGTTTCTTCTTAAAAACTAAGTCTACAGACCAACATTTTGCTCTCTCAGAGTGTGTTCAGTGTTTTTATTCAGTAGGTTTGGGCAAGAACTGTGTAAAGTACTGGTATGTGCATTTTTGCATCAGTCAATAGTGAGAGAAACAAGTTTGAACCATAGACTTCTTCAAGAGACTCAGTTTAATTATTTTTAGAACATTTTTATTGTTTTATTTTTATTTAAAATAAACTTAGTATTCCCCCAACACTGTATAGATTTGGATGACTCCTTAGTTATTCGTAAGAGGATATTAATTTCTCATAGAGTACCCAGGACGAAAGACATGCAGTTCCTTTTTACAGAACAAAAAGGTTAAGAAAGTATTATCACTTTAAGCACATATCTTTAGACCTTATGTTTAACTTGGTCAAGGATGTATCTCTTGGAATTAGAAATGGGAGTCGGTGCATTGATGCTTCACAATTTCATGTCAGCTCTCTAAGACAGTTCCTTAAGGCAGTAGTACCCACCCCACCTCCTCACAACCTAGTTTCGAGAAGTATCCCTGCTGTGGCACGTCAGATTTCAATGATTACTTTACTCCAGCTAGAAAACGAATGTTTAGACCTGATGTTCATCTGAGGGATCAAAGATTACAGGTATTCAATGTTGGTTTTTGGCCTTCCTCGCTTACTTGCAGAGATTTCTCCAGGTTCCCTGAATCTTTGGTTGACATTATGGACTGTAGATGATAAAATCCATAAATTCCTTGGAACTGTATGAAGAGAAACATTGTGCCTAAACTATTTGCTCATGTAATTGTTCAGAAAGTGGTGAACCTTGCCCCATCCTGGCTTGCGAACCACTGTGAATTCAGGGATGCTCTCTTTATTCTTAGTCATGACACTTACCTGCTTCCAATTAGCATGTTCAGCTGTGAAACTCCCAAACAAGTGTTTTGTTTTGTTTATTATAGCATTCCTCAACTTTCCCAGTCTTTAGTTGCCAATGTCCCAATGATTTTGGGACATACTGCAGGCATCAAATTCCAAATGAGTAAATATTTACAAAACTACAATAACGTTTTCTACTTGAACATTTTATGTGTTGTCATTGTAGTGTCTTCAATTGAATATAAGCTGAAAAGGAGTTGCAAATCATCATGTTCTGCTTGTTTTACACAATGTTTCACTTTCCTTGGATTTGTATTTGTAGTTAGATGTTTATATTCCTTGACAATGAATACACAACTCAAAATATCTAGCAATGATTTCAACAGTTTAAAAAAATTGAACCCTTTTATTGGCCTATACTAGTGCCATAAAGTAAAAAGGATCACAGACATGAAAATCATTTATGCGTAGCTGATGTAATAGCAGATTTGGTTGGTTAAAAACACTCTGACTGTGCCGTCACTAAAACTCTGACAAGTAATCCAACTTGAATCAAAGGGATTATCATCGCTGATAAGACAGTTCTCTCTCTATGCAATCAAATGTTACCTTTCTTCTACAGCAACTGCAGCGTTGCGATAAAACCCTCTCAGGAGTAGATTAAACGCATGTTGCTTACGCCCAGCGCCTAACAGGATATAAGCACAGCGTTGCAAACAGGAGGCATTTGTGTTTGATAGTGGATAGGTTTATGGTTGAGCCTTTTAACACCTTGACTTTCTAGTCTCACTCTTGTTTGCTTTTCTAAACATCCAAATTAGCTTATCTTAATCACAGTGGTTCCATTTTGCTTGCATACATATTTTCTTCTTTCAGTTGTGTGCATCTGTAAACGTTATCATACAATCCGTCCTGAATGTCGGATGAGCAAATGTGAATTTGTCATCTACGTGCTGAGGAACCTATTGGATGTAACGTTTTAGTTTATTTCAATAAAATTATGTTTTGAGCTTCTAAGTTGAGCTGTAGGAGCTGCTCTTGACATTCAACACTCTACTGCAGTTTTAAAAATAGCACAACAATTATGCAGAATGTGGGACTTCCATAGTTAGTTTTTTTCCCAGGTCTTTTATCTGTCCCACACTCATCACTTCTGTCCATAGGGTACAATGATCGTCACTCGCGGGCCATTGTCTAAAATTTAAAGTCCATTTGCAAGTGGATCAACAAACTTTCCTCATGTGAACACACCTATAATGTCAAGTTTCAAAGTAGCCTAATCATCTTTGAGAAAGAATCTCAATACCCATAAACTTTTTCTACATTATTCTAGGAAGAATAAAATGTACTGATTATTCCATATGAAGGAAAAATAGAATTTATAAAACAAAAAAAAATAATGTTTTCCTCTAAACCACACACACACACACACACGTGTGCACACACACACACACACACACACACACACTTTCCCTAAATACTCTGCCATCTGCCTTCAATTGTTAGGAAACCTCAACTTCCTTCTATTTCTTTCTTCCAAATTGATCTCCCATGATTTATAAAACATTCTCTATAACTTGATTATTTTACAAAATTAGTTCAGGAAGAGCTGTGCACATTTCTTTTATTTGTACTTTGGTGCTCTATATTTTGTTTGAACTACCACCGGCACTAGCACTTTGTTTTCATTCCAGCATTACGTAACGGAGTACTTAAAAGGTTGTTACAATTTTACATATTTCAGTGAGCTCATGGTGTCCTTCTCTTGCCAGAACATGCATTCCATTTATTAAAAATAGTAATCCAAAGAGAGCAAGTCATAAAAGAGGCCAAATGACAACCTTGAAAGCATCATCAGGGAAAAATAAAATGATCTCTACACCAGGGAACAAGCTAATCACTAATCACCAAAAAAGTGTTACATTACAATGTCTGAAATGTTCACAGTACTGACATCAAAACAGGCAATCAGACAGTGATGCAAGTATTGGTGACAAGTTGGAAACTGGTTTATTTCAGTGGAAGTGAGAGTGGCATTGCAGCACAGTGTGAAAAGCCAAGATATTCTCAATTTTCAGCTTTGCAAAGGCTGATATCCATCCATCCATTTTCTTACACCCTTGTTCCTTCAATTGTGACATTTCACTTTGCACAATTTTTGTATCAAAGCTGCCACATCCTAGCTTTTAGACTCAGGTCAATGCATATACATAACTGTATTATACAGTGTGTGCACTGCAGTGATGCATCAGAATTGTTTTCACAAATGATAGATACCATGCAGTACGTTGGTGTTTGGATCTAGTGTTTCTTCTTGTTGGGACATTTTGGTAACAAAACAGCTTTTCTTTGACTGGATGAGTAATCACTCATTTAAAGCAAAACATTTGTCTTTCATTATGTTAGTCACTTGTCATAATGCCAGACAAAGACTAGAGTGGGTAGTCACGACACTGAGACAGGGAGAAGGTTTATAACATTTATTTACACAAGAAACTAAAAATGGAAGTTAATTAGATCCTGGAAAAAAGCAGACCCATATAAGCAAACTTACTGGATATTTGTAGCTTATGGTTAAGAGAATAAGGACAGGTCCAAGAAGAGGTAAAACACACTGCAGTTCTATGTAAACGCAGATACATAAATACCTTTGGCATTATATATTGGAGTGGATTGCTGCTAATATGGCTGATGTATCATAGAGCAAATGAACTTTGCTCTATGATACATGTAATAAATGTGTCTCCTTCCAAAGTGTTGGATATTTGCAAGATAATGAGGCTGGAACATTAATATATGTGTGTATAAGTGTGGCAGGTGACTGGACATGGACATACAAAATCTAGGAAAGATCATCTGACTAATGTCTTTTTTTCCCCTTTTTTTGCCTTGGGTGTTGCACAAGTCATGCTACCCATGTGGGCAGAAAGCCATGGCACCCATATCCAAAACTGATTCATTTTCTTACACCCTTGTCCCTTAGTAGGGTTGGGAGGGTTGCTGGTGCCTTTCTCCAGTTAGCGTTCCGGCGGGGTCACCATGGACATGTTGCCAGTCTGTCGTAGGGCAACACAGAGACACACAGGACAAACAACCATGCACACACACTCTCACACTTAGGGACAATTTTGGAATGTGGGAGGAAACCAGAGTACCCAGAGAAAACCCATGCAAGCACAGGGAGAACGTGCAAACTTCATGCAGAAAGACTGGGGCCGGGAGTCGAACCTGGAAACGTCTTGCTGCAAGGCAACAGCTCTACCAACTGCACCACTGTGCAGCCATCCAAAACTGATCAATTATATTAATTATTTACCAAGCAAGTTGCAGACCGATAGTGTAGAGTCCTAGATTGTTTTTCAACTAGTTTAAAAATAAACCTTCTCAAAAAGAAGGTTACAAATTTTAAGATTATAAAAAAATGACAATTTAACCTCATAGAGGACATTAGGTTGAACTGATTTAACGTGTAAGGTTCTAAAGATTTATCTTAAAGTGCCATCAAACCAAGGCGTCACAATCAACCTCTAGCACACATGAAATATGATTTAGCAAATTTTTCTTAAATTATTAAGCACTTTCTTAATAGTTAGCTACAAATACTGAGTAGTTAACTTTTGATTGATATGATATAATATGACAATGTTTAGGCCCTTATACATTCACATTCAGTAAGTTAGAATATGTGTTCCAATGAGGCTCGTTTATCATTTGGAAAAAAAAAAAATTAAGCAGATTACTAAATATAGCTCCATTAATTTCACATTTCTGAAATCATTCTTATATTTGTGTGATTTAATCTTCTAATCCTAAATGTTGCATTGTCATTACTTGTAAACAAAAAGTCACCATAGCTTAAAAACATTTGTTTTCTTGTGAAATCAGTCTGTTTTTCACTGAGTGGAACAAAGGAGCTTTTCAATAATATTCAATTTTCTGGACTGTGCATAAACATATTTATGTTTTTCCAAATATGTATGTACTACAAATCACTGTGTGTGTCTTTACATGCGTGTTTACTGCAGAATAGCACCGACCTTAACTGCACTCTTCTACCCAGAGTGACAGATGAACATGCGTCTGTGCACATGCATGTATATATTATCCATTGTGATCATCCTACTCTTCAGATGTTTGTGTGCCAGTGAATGCACTCAGGCCTCAGAGGTTTCCCTTGTCATGGATTTTGAATTCTGCCCCGTGGCTTATCTACTGAACAGCTGCTCTCTCCTTCAAGGCTTCTTCTCGTCTTTTGCTCTCATTCCTCTCAAGTCATTGTTTCTGTCTGTTTCACTTTCCTCTTTTCGTACAGCTAATTTCACCTTGCCTATCGGTTATTGCTGAAATGCTTGCATGTATTTCATAAACAAGTCAACAGAAACCTGAACAATTCAGGCTGCATCAAACTAGTAAAATGTTACACCTTCTACTGAGTTGTGCGGTTCTTGAAATATTCGAGAAATAATCCAATATTTAAATATTGCCTGCATTTATTTGGATTTTGTATCCAATTACTCGTTTGTTCTTAGAGGAGTCAAGACTACCTGAACATAGAGTATACAGTCTTCTATATTACACAGACCTGTATAAACTATCAATAACCTAATAAAACAAAGCTTAAGTATGTAAGTATGGAATGGTTAGTTTTTGATAACAAAATTAAATGAGGCACAGTGCACCCCTATCTATATCAGTATTTGCAGACTCACTTATCACAAATTTGTCTATGGATTGTAACTACTGGTAGAATTTTTCATAGGGCATATATAAAAATAGTTGAAATACAACTTAGGAAATACCTAAGCATCTATTGTCGACAGATTCAAATTTCATTACATCCTTTACATTTGAACCCACTAAAGGTCATTTCTATGCTGTAAAATGTGGGAATACGTAGAGGACAGCCTATGACATCCAGCAGTACAAGTTTGTTGAAGTCTCTCAACAAGACTGAATCAGTAACACAATTAAAGAGCAATGAGACCAACAACCAAATATTTAAATATTTGGTTGTTGGTCCAAATAACTGGTGGGCTGAAGTAGCCCATCCATGTCTGCAGAATGAACACTGATTGATGGTGATGTAGCCCTTTAAGGTGCTACTGACCAACTCATTGGAGATTCCAACAAGATGCAACAAACAGGACACGAGTCAAGTATATAGCAGTAGAGAAAAACGTGATGGAGAGCATCCCCCATCCTAATGGCACCCATAACATTACATATGTTGTTGGTGCCAGGATGATCCACTTATCAATTAACCTCCAAAGCATTAGGAAAAACAAAGGAACAGGTTATTTTCTATTAGTTTGGTACAGAGAGCTCTTATTGCTCTGGGTGCCATTATGAACTGTTCTTCTTATTGAGGTCTGCAATGTGGTATTTTTAAAAAACACACCATGCACATTTCAGCAAGTCATTGTTAATGCTGCTACACCAATGAATTTTTCAACTTGCAAGAACCAGATACTAATTATGATTGACCTCTGAGCTCACTTGTTTCTGCTGCAACAAAAGATGCAGTTATGCCTAAAGATTCATAGCGAAACAAATTGTAAAACTACTGCTTTGAGGTTGAAAAGGCCAATAATCTTTCTTAATGTCCTGTTTTGTTTCTGTTTCATATATCAACCTGAACTGCTTGCTTTGCAAGCTTATAACTACATTGTCAGTTTCTAATTTTTTTCTTCAATGTTAATTGATTGAAATTTGGCATATAAGAAATTAATCCTTTGATTTGATGTTTCATTAGTTCCCCGTCTTTCCTTTGCGACTTAAGCATACCCTATCACTCCTGCGCTTCGGTTTTTAATTAAAGATGAAATGGAAGTTAAACACAATGAGGCATTTAGCTATTTCTGTCGGCTGAAAAGGTGCAGACTATTGAATTCTGGGTGAGAAAATTCAGAGAATAGAAAAAGATAGGGCAAGCTGGTGGCTGTTACGAGATGAAGGCAGGTTGCACCCCTCGGCGTTGTGGCACAAAGCAGAATGCCCTACAGTGCTTCCTCTGTGATTCAGTTTTTTTTATTCCATATAACACTCCTTATTCCCTCTTCTCATTCTTACTTCCTCTTAAATCTCTTCCTGTCCATCTTGCCCTTCGGTCCCATTCCCCAGTGTACATCATCACACCCCTTCTGCCCCACTGCAACGTCTAGATTTTTAATGAGCCTACATTTAGCCTTGCTGGATGAGAGGAATGTTTTTTTTTTAAGCATTTTATCTTGGACTGCATTTTTTGCTGTCACCTTGGAATTTTTGTACCATCTGCCTCATACATTTTATTCTCAGACATCAAATCCCTTTACCATGTCTAGCTCTCTAGATTCACCCTTCTTCCAAGAAATTCATTATGACATATTAGATGCATTAGTAAGAGGAATGAGAGCCAAATGCACTTGTATTCAAAACAGCAACATGATTTGTCCATTAGTAATCTTTCTTCCTGCTTGAATGATTAACTGCATAAATCTTTCTATTTTCAGCATTCAGTGTCTGCAATATCTAAACACACAATATACCACTAAAGGCTTTTTTCTTTTTATGTAAAATCCTTACCTGACTGAAAGTCTATAACAACAAAAGTTCTATTTAGTTATATCTTAAAAAGTAGCTGTAGTTACTTTCCTTCATATGATTCTAAAATGTAGAAACTACATTTTTTTTTTTAATAATTGGCCAAATACTGTAGACCTCATCTTACAAACAAAGGCTCTGGAGCTTCATGTAGCTTTGTAGACCCATCACAATGTCTCATAAATTTGACCAGTAATGTTATAGAACTTTATCTATTGGGGGTACAAAAAGGAATAATGCTTTTATGAAACATCCATCTATCCATGTTCCACATCTGCTGCATTAGGCGAGAGACAGTTTACATTCTGGACATTACAACAGTCTGTCCATGCATGCACAAACTCATGCCTGATTAACATTTTAGGAGAGACTTAATAACCCAATAAGAGAATAGCAACATTGACACAAGGAATACTTTTATTTCAGATTTTTCATCTGTGTGTTATTTGACTGACGCATTTTTACAAGTCTGTGTTATTTGCTGATTATTACGGGTGGAGGTTGTATATGTAAAAATGGCGCTTTTTCAGCTTCATGCTATATTGCTATGTTGTTCTCATTAAAAAAAAACCTGGAGTATTCTTTCATGTCTGAGAAATCCTTGAATCTCCCATGGCAGCCATTTTGGGTGAGTTATGATTACTCCCACAAAGCACATCCCATTTCCCCAAAGCTCCTCCTTGAACCTCTAGTCCCCAGCCAATCGTTTCCCTCACAAAACAGCCTTCAACCCAGAGCTTTTCTCCCACAACTCCTCCAGGCGAGCAGCAACAGCTATTAGCAAACGCCTGGTGGAACTGCAAGTCTGCTGGGCTTATCATATGAACTACTTATCTGTTCAAATCTCCTAAAGACAGTTGTAAATGGCGTAATGGAAAGGTATTGTTGTGTTGACGTGCCGAACACAACAGTGTCGAAACGAGCAGGAACTTCTTAAAAGGAGTAAAATAAGGGGAAAAAGCTCAGTTCTTCACCCAGTTTAAAGGTTTTACACAATTTAAACTGAACCAACCATAATTCTACTCTGGATGGGGGTGTAAAAGAATATGAGGTACAAATAAAACCCTGAATTTATGACAAGATGCCAGGACCCCATCATGGAGTCTCATCACTCTGGCACAAACTCATACTAAAAACTAACTGCTGCCGTGATAACAATCTAAAATTGTAATCAGGCTTTTGATATTGTTATCAAAAGCCTGAAACTCTTACACTCACTTGTGTAAACCAACTAAGGCCTTGGACACAAACACACTCAACTTATTTAACATTTATAGAAAGTCTGCAGTGAGATGATGGGTTTTCTTTTCATATTTGGACATTAGAGCACTAGCAGATTTTTAAGTTTTTCTTTAACCAATAAGTTTGTTCCTGTAAGAAATGTATACAGCCATCTTTCAAAAAAAAAGTAGCAGTGTAGAAATAATACTGAATTTGAAAATAAACACTAGGAAGGAAAGATTTTCATCTCTTGAGTCAGATGTATAACCATTAAACTAATTTCAATAACAGGCTTTTATTTTGACCTGACAAAATAAAAACAAAGTTTTCAAGTCATAGTTTTAATTATTGAATAGAAAATGTTATGTTATCCAAACCAAACTGCAGCTGTGTGAAAACAGGTTGTAAATGCTACTCTTGTCAAATCAAGAATTGTGATGAGTCACATTTAATAGATATTGTTTCAAACGACATATCCAGACATGATAATTGAGAGGCTTGTAATGAAGAAATTGTTTAAATGGCAACTATATGCAAGCATAAAGTTGACTAATGTTCGGAAGCAACATGTAAAAGCTTGAACTAAAATAAATTTTAAACAAACAAGAAATAAAGTAAATTATATCCACCAGTCTCACAAGGATTAAAAAGCCATTTCTAAGGCTTTGGGACTTGAGTAAACCACAGCTGGATGCATTATCCACAGCTGGAACAGGTGAAACTTCCCAAGTGAATCTGGCCTACAAACTACTCCAAGAGCATGTAAACAATTCATCCAGCAGATCATGAAATAACCAACAACCACATCAAAAGGACTACAGGCATCAGATAAATAAATAACACTCCAACATAACCTGACACTGTTATTTAATACAATTCCCAGTTGATCATAGATGACATAGATTATGAGGAACGTCTGAAAGATGAGTACAACAACTCAGATGCAATATACACCACACATACGGATGGCACATCACTGCAATGGAAATGTTGTAGCAATGATCAGTAATGCCACATCATTTCAGGCTATGCTAAACCGATACCATGTATGCATCAACAAAGATTCCCTCACCTCGGGATGCTAAATGTGTGGAGTGGCTGACATGGCAGGTGACCTAATCTTATCTTTTGTTAGATTTGTTAGACTAATAATTATTTCAATCCCTTGGGTCACACCTAGACTGTTTGGAAAATATTGAACAATCATCAGGACGGGAAAAAAAAAGTATGCAACAAAAGGTAGCTTAGTCTGTCACAATATAGTGGCACAGCACAGTTTTCAGTCTTCATCCCAGTACACATGCAAATGGTGGAGACACCTTATACATTACATGCATACTTCATGTGTGTCTGGCCTTGATGTTGTAGAAAATCTACTTAATTTCTTCATATTTGGACTAATGTAAAAAACATTTTAGATAAGTCAGCACATTGATATAACCACTTGTGATAAAACCAGAATTGTTGTTCTTGTTCTAGAGCTCAAAATATTTAACCATTTTAGCTGCACATTACTAAAGAGAAGAAACTATTTAGCCCCAGTAAATATATACTGTATAGTAAAGCAGGAACAAAACTGACCTGAATCAATCTGCTGAGTATGTAGGTATTCTGAGTCATATGTGTGAAAAATTTGCTTTGGGGGAGGAAAAAAAAACATTTGCTATCTGTAACTCAAATGTCTCAAAATATGTCTGTCTGAGTGGTAGCTCATGACTGTTTCTTGTCTTGGGAGCTGCTTTTGTCCGTGAGCCGTTTGTGGTTTAGCACAAACAGCAATCAACACCAGCTGAGTCTGCAGCTCATTTTGTATCTAAAATCATCTTGCTTGTTATCTCTGCATAAGAGAATATGGGCAGAAAATAAGCCACTTGCAAGTCAGAGTGTAGTGTACATCTGAAAAGACTCTGAAACGGCACTGAACCTTTAATTCAACACTTTATTTTTAGTTATTTTTTTCAAAGTGTTGCTTTAATTTATGTCTTTGAGACTCTGCAGAGTAACATGGTTAAAACATAAAGAAGGGAAATATTGCTTCCTGTATTTTTATCCATAGAAAGATACAGTATGAATGAAGATATGACACACCACTGAGATTCACGCTCACTTAAAGCATTAAAGTAAACACAATTTCCCTTATCAGCCCAAAGCATCTTGAAGACAATTATCTGCCCTCCCATGGCTCTTCCTTGCCACTGCAACTATTTTGCCGTATCTGCATCCCTTTGTCAGAGAAAACTATTGGCAGAGCCAAACAGCTCAAGCTCTTAGGCATCACTATGGATTCTGAATCTATGGTTGCTTCGCTTGCAGCCGATAAATTATCCCGCATCCGTGAAATTTCCCAGTCCCTCTTCCTCAGTCCTTTCCAAAAGTCAACTTCTGTCTCTTCTGGGCCATCTGAACTTTGCTATTAGTCCACAAGGTCGCTCCTTTCTTAACCATTTGCTTGATCTTGCCAATTCTGTTCCTTTCCTGCTTGACCCAGTTACCCTGGACAAAGGATGTTGCTCTGATTTGGCTTTCTGGAACAGAAATTTTTATATTTTTTTTCCTGTGATAATGCTATTCATTCAGCCGACTCCCCTTTACATGGATGCAGACCCGTCCTCTGGTTTTGGGGGCTTTTGCAGGGTAAATGGTTTGGAGGTGTATGACCCTCTCCTTCTTTCTCGACAAGTCATCCACATTCTATAAAATCGCCCCCATCGCCGTAGCCTGCTGCCTTTGGGATTGGCTCTGGAAAAGGAAACGTATTGCCGCCTTCTGTGACAATACCTCTGTCGCTGAAGCCATTAACAAAGGCTGCTCTTCATTGAAGTCTATTATGCCCTTCCTCTGTCGCATCACCTGGCAGTCAGCCTCTAATAACTTTAGAGAGATTACGCTGATAGTGGTGGAAAAAAAACAGAGTTTACTCCTTAACTTAAAAGGTTGATTGTGTGGCTGAGACACTGTTCCACAAGCATTGCTGTATGTTTTTCTGGTTACACAGCGTATATTTATGTTTATCATTACATTTATTATTTATCTGCTTAGTGTTGAAACTGGGTGCTGTGAATATGTTTGGCATTGCTACTTATTTTATCTTGTGTCCACTGTAGTGAACATCTAGTAAAACTTGATGTCGTCCTACTCACTTCGCATATCATTAATCCTGGCTGAAGGTATTACTAACATGAAAAGCATAGATGAAAAGGACACAAAAATCACTTCCTCTAAAAAGAGACAAGGATCTCAGGGCACTTTTCATAGAACACAGTTCTACACCACACTCTTCATTATATTAAGTCTAATTATAGTCACACACATTCTTACCTGTCCATTCTAGACTTGTGGGCTCATGACTGGTGTTTGGCGCTTTATCTATTTTTTTTCCTGAGTGAAGAGCTGCAAGACAAAGTTTACCCAAATTAGATTTATGTAAATTTTAGTACAATGGTAAATTGATCTTTTTGAAAGCACGGACACAGGAATCCTTAAATGCACAGCATCATTGTACAACTTCAAGCATATAAATATATCACAACTTATTTAACATTATTAGTGCCATGCAACTCACTGCTTCATTATGCACAGAGGATGAACAGATGTGGTACAGTAACAGCAGGTGAGGGGGGAGGACTTTTCAAATAAACAGACTCTTCAAAGCGTAGCTTTGCTTAGACTGGTCAAAGGCGCAAAATCATGTTCTCAAAGATCTGGTGGGAGGTCAGGTACTTGACGTGGTTTGAATAATCTTTCTTGGCAAGAGGAATTTTAGTACATCAAAAATTCCTTGGCTTTAAAACCTTGCAACAAAGCAGCCTGTACGATTAGTTTACTCATTTTTCTTAGAAAGTAGGAAGATATGGAGGATTTTGGTTGGCTTAAAGCCTTAGGACCAAGTTGATTTAGTTGTCATTTTTAAATCATCATGCGACTGTTATCTGTTAGTATTATGGAATGTTTAATTAAAAAGTACATTTTTATTACCTTTTATGGCTACGTTAAATAGGGCTTCATCTTCTAAAGTCTAAGTTTAAAATTTTAGAAGGAAAAACCGATGTACATTTTCTTTATATAATTGTAGTTTAAGCTGTATGGTAATTTGATCTACACTGATATTGGATTCATCATATTCTATGTTAACAAAGCTTGATTTGATTGCCAGCTGGAGCAGGAAGATGTGATACCAAGTGACTATCCTGAAGATCACAAAGCTACAGATAAGCTGGAACGATTAGCAGAAGACATGCTGTTAGGGCAAAAAGAGAAGAAATGACACAGACAAGATCAAAGGGAGCATTTCAAAGTAGTGGGAGGTGTGAAAAATGTAATGGAGAGCCTACAGAAAGATTTAAAAAAAATAATCCATAGAAAATGGGAAGGAGATTAACAGACAGTTGTAAAGTTGAGGGTGTTTGGAGAAGAGCCTGACATGACGGAAATGAAAACAAATTGAATAGTTAAGGAATATTAAGATAATGAAATGAAAGCCTGAGGGGAAAAAAAATAATAGACATATTTGAAATCACCAAACTATCTCCAACGGTATTTTAAAGGTGATATTCTCAGGTACTGTTTTCAAAACCAATATAAACAAAAAAAATGGACGTTTACATTTCAAGCAAGAATTGAATCAGTACTAAAACAATTGCTGAATTATGAGATGTATGTTGAACCACTAAATATATCAAGGAGAGGAACATGTCTATGTATAAGTTAAGGTGGGGAAAGATATAAACGTTTTCTTCCAAGCTAGTGTGTTTTTTTTTGTTGTACGAGTGTTTTGTTTACCACTAAAGGATAATTTAAACACACATGCTTTTCTAACACATTGTGCTCTAGAAAAAGAGGGAGAGATTTGTCCAAAGGAGATCCAAAGATTTCCATAAAACAATAGTGTGATAAAATAGCTGTTCTGCTTGTGAGTCATGATGCATCTGGGTGAAAAAGCAATGGATATGCATCCCAGAGAAACCTAGGAACCCTTCGTTGTACACAAAAGAGGTTCATGTTCCAGAACATAAACCTTCTTACCTTTCTTGTAAGAAGTGAAATAATATGCCAGTGGAATTAATAATTTATCATCAATACTAAAAACAAATATTAACTTAAAATTAGCTCCTATATCTTGCTGAAAGATTGTTACTTTTAAGTTAAT